>JABUQX010035634.1:27500-32558 GCA_015478945.1 Trachelipus rathkii | reverse complement strand
TCAATATTGGGTGGTGGTTTTATCTCTGTTTTCATAAACTTCTTTAAGTATAATGTCTATTGTTTCTTTAACTGGAACGTTAGTGAACAGACTTTCAACATCTAGAGACACTATATAATCAGAATGGAGGAATTCTGTTTCGTTAATGTGCAAAAGAAATTCATCGGTAGATTTTACTATAAATTTTTCATTTAAATATGGACGCACAATATTGTTAATATACTGTGCAATGTCATGAGTAATAGTGATAGTGCCAGTCATACTATATATATATATATATATATATATATATATATATATATATATAAATATATATATATAACATAGCATATATATATATATATATATATATATATAACCTGTATATATATATATCATGGGCATTCATCCAAGCTAGGGGGCAGCTTAAAATTTTATGGAGCTTGTATATGTAATAATAATAATAATATATATATATATATGTAATATGTATAATAATATGTAATAATATGTATGTATATGTATAACCAACCAACAATAATATTATCAGTAACCCATTTGCTCTGTATATGGAAAGGGCCAGCTAAAAGACTAGAGCGTTTGTGGATGAATTAAATAGATAAATATTTAGAAAAGGTGTTGCATATTTAAAGACAATGGGGATATCCAGATACAATATGCAATGATGAAAAATTCACAATATAGAGAGCAGTTGCAAGTACGATATTATTAAAAAAGTAATATCCTTGGGCTCAAGGCAAATTTATCAACTACTGTTTGAATAAAAATAATCTGCATAATTCAAACACAAATTTTCTGTACACTCATCATAACCGGTCCGTTTAACCACAGTAGGTCTTCCGTACTTTGCAGCCAAGTCTTGATCCTTCGCAGGGTACTGAAAGAGTGTTCTACTGTACTGGTGGTGCATGGCTGGGCGAGTAGTATCATCAAAGCTGGCTTTTTCGTCGACGGAAAGAAAGGTTCATCTCCTTTAAAACTTAGGAGACAACAAGATCTTTTAGTTTCTTTTCACTACTCGGTTTCTTGTCCTTCAAATTTTGTACCCAAAGTTCTTGCTCTTCTTCTATACGCTACAGTGGTAAAAACTTCTCGCATCAGCTTTTTTTTCTTTAACTCATCGATTGTTATGAGTAGCATGGGAAAAGGATGTAGATATGTCAATACATAAGCAGGTGTATTTTCAGTAAAAATGAAGCCCCGTAATTCGAAGAGGTTATAGAATCTAGATATGGAGTTATTAAGGATCTTCTCCAGAACTCCGTTGCTGCGGTGCTGCTACCTACCAACAATCCGTGGTATATTCAGACCAAGTCCCAGTTGCTCGGCGATTTGATTAACTTCTTTTTAACACTTCATCGGTGATTTTTTCTTTATCTTTCCGATGGCTCCTAACCATTTCCACAATATATTGAATGATGCGCTGCGAGGTTTTGACGATATCAAGGTCTTGGATTGGAGAGCATTGGCTCTAACATCGCAAATATTTCGTGATCAATATCATAGCCATGATGAATAACGACTTACATGCCGCTGAATGCAACTGAAAAACACCTTTCTTGTGGCGGTATTTCCTTCAATGGAAAGGATTTCTAATGCTTGCATCATTCGTACAAAGTGCTCCTTAAACACTCTGATGAAGGCCTTGTGTTGTTCAAAACATCTGGTCTGTCATAGGCTTGGGATGTTTGGCATTAATTTTCTTCTCTAGACCGACTCGCGAAAAACGTAATAATGTCCTTTACAGTTCCCACAGTATTGCGGAATTCTGGTATTGTATTCAAATCATTTACTAGATTTTGTTTGTGTGAAAAGCAATGAAAGAACAATGATTTATACTTTTCCTCAATATTGCTTGGATACCTTCTTCTTTGCCAGATATCGTAGAACAACCATCGAAACCCCAAGCCCACGCATTTCCCGGGATCCAGTTCTTCGGTCGACAAAATCGTCAATGACTTTTTCGCAATGGTTTTTGCGTCAAGCGCCTTCAGTTTACAAAGGCAATAAATTCCTCTTTGACTTCATCGGACTTTTTTTTTCGAAATAGCGCAACCCTATGGATAATTGTTTCTTTACAAATATCAACGGTTTCATCTGCTAGTAAGCTATGCGCGCTCTTCCTTTACCTTATTAACAATGCTTTCCTTTATAGTAGTACCAGATAGAAATGATCTCATTCTGAATCTGAACTGGTTGGTATGTGGCATTTTTCTTCCTTTAAAATGGTTTTCAGCTATTTGATCTCCGGCATCTATTCGTAAGCGGCACAAATCTTGCAACACTCCTCATCATGATACTTACCCCGAAGCGGCAAATCGCGCGTACCAGAAAATGTCACACTTAAAATTAGTGAGGATAATTTTTTTATTTTCTTCTGATTTTCTTAGAATGCTGATTAATTTGGATGTCTAATGTCTACCAGCACGTCCTGTTGGAACAATCTTGCAGCTTCAGCAGCAGATTTATGCCAATTCTGTGTTTGTATGTCCCTTACAAACCATAAACATCTTTATATTTGGTGAAAGGTCTTATTATTAAAGAGCCTAGGACCCCTCCTGACCGGACTTTAATTTGGTGGAAATAAATACAAAACTTGCAAAATGCTCCCTTTAGGCACCTGGAGTATGTCAGCCAAGGTGAATATGTCTCCAACCATTCATAATTGAATTTCCTCTTTAAGTGGGTAGCATCTTCCAAAAAATTATAGGTCTTAGGTGGAATCCAACACTCTTTCATTAACTGTTTCTTTTTCTCAGTGGAAATCATAGATGAATGTCCAACGTATCTACCAATGTCATTTTCGTGACTGTCATCTACTGAAACGCTAACTTCGAAATCTGGTTATATCTTGACTCGTCAGGTGCTGGGCCTGGAGTGTAAGGTTCTTCATCATGCAAGAAATATGCAAAGGAAGTAAGAGGGATTGCCTCTTGTGTAGTCTTAGCTGACTTATTGGTATCTTCTTCGTTTTCACCGCTACCATTTCCATTTTTATCTGAGTTCTTCCATTTCAAATTTACTGCAAACAATATATATATATATATATATATATATATATATATATATATATATATATTTATATATATATATATATATATATATATATATATATATACATTTTACAAATATATATATATATATATATATATATATATATATGGTTCTACTACTGTAAATCTCTGCTACATATGGTCATAGGCTAATAATTTTACTAACATTCAAAGATGTTAACAGAAAAAATTAAAAGAATAGCAAACAAAACCACATTTCTGTGTTGTAATGAAAAAATAGTTTTTTTAAATGAAACTTACCTCATATGAACAAGTAAAATCATGTGTTACGAAATTCCTACTTTTCAGGTGTAAAATACACAAAATTTTTATTATAATATTTAGGTAAAACACTTGTTACGTACCAAGGAATCTTCTAATATCCATGATCTGATGAAAGTGAACTATATTTATACTGAGGCGGTGTTGAATTATGGAGTGGCGTCACGGAGTGATAGTTAATTTCAATGCTAGTTTGAACATTAAACATTTAATAAAGAATTGCGAATCCGACTGAACACAAAATCTAGAATTTTATATACACATATCAACATTTAAAAAAACATAGATAGAATAACAACAATCAGTTCTATCTACAAATTAAAAGAGCATATAAAATGAGTGAGAAGACCTCGTATCGTCAAGAGAAATGTGAGAAAATGACAATTTCGCAACTAGCCTTCGCCATATATATATATATATATATATATATATATATATATATTCTGTATATATAATAATGTATCTTTAATATATGGCATATGTAGCCAATAATAATAATGATAATATATAATATGTAATATGTAATGTAACCAATAATAACTAACTTCTTCAATATCAATATAATAATAGCTATTTGCTATTTATGCTAATATGTATATGTAACTTAATAATTTATGTTTTACATATGTATGAAATATATATTTATATGTTATAATATATTAATAATAATAATAATAATATATATATATATAATAATAATAATAAAATATATAATAATAATAATAATATATATATATAATATAATATATATAATAATAATAATACAATAATAACCCTTATATATAATAATAACTGTTATATATTTGTAATAATATAGCAACCTTAGCAACCAATAATAATATGTAATAATAATAATAACAGCATAATAATGTATAATAATGTATGTAATAATAATAATAATATATGCTATAATTTATAATTATAATTAATATAATAATAATAATAATAATAATAATAATAATAATAATAATAATAATAATAATAATAATAATAATAATAATAATAATAATAATGTAATATATATATATATAACTATGTTTATAATTTATGTTTATAGCAATAATAATATGTATATATATTTATAATAATAATAATAATAATAATAATATAATATAATAATAGTAATAATACTAATAATAACAATATAATATAATAATAATAATAATAATAATAATATACCAATAATAATATTTTCAATATATTTATAAATTTAATTATTTAGTTATTCATTTATTTATTTATTTATTTATTTATTTATTTATTTATTTATTTATTTATTTGTTTATATATATATATATATAATATATATAATATCTTGTAACATAATAATAATAATAATAATATAATATGTAATAATAATAATAACCATATATATATATATATATATATAATAATAACCAATAATAATAGCATACATATAATATATACCTTATAATATGTATAATAATAACATCTGTATATAATATAATATATATATATAATAATATATATATATATATATATATATATAACAATAATAACCAATAATAACTAATAATATATATATATATATAACTGCTGCTGTATGCTGTAACCCATATATCGTTAAAACGTACTTAACGGCCACCCGGAACTGGACGTTGGATCAAAAAATTCGCAGGTAGACTCTGTAAGAGTAAACACATAACCTTTGCTTAATGTATATATATATATGTATAACCATATATATGCAACAATAGTATAT
>JABUQX010035634.1:22500-25000 GCA_015478945.1 Trachelipus rathkii | reverse complement strand
TATATATAATATGTAATAATAATAATAACCAATAATATATGGAAATAATAATAATACATAATAATAATAATAATAATAACCTTCAATAATATATATCTTCAACTAACTCTCTTTCTTTCTTTCAACAATATACATAATATGTATATATAAAGTAACCAATAATAATATATGTATGTATGTGTATGTATATATGTAACAATATTGTAACATATTGCTGTATCAGCAGCTAATATGTATGTATGTGTATGTAATATGTATGTACATGAGTAATATGTATGTAGTAATAATAGCAACCTTATGTGTAATAATAATAATAATAATAGTAACCTTAATAACTAATAATAACATCAGCAACAACCAGCAGCAACCAACCAATAACAACATGTATGTATGTATATGTAATATGGAAATAATAATAATAATATGAAATAATAATATGTATGCTCTTTAACCATAATATGTAATAATAATACGTAGCCTTAGTATAGTACTCTTAATTTCAACATATACTGAAACATATAAATATAATATAATATACGAACATAATATAAATAATAATAAATAATATAACACTCACATAATTCACTCTGAACTTAGTCAGCTCGGTAACTAATGAGAAAAACTGAATGCATAATTTAAAATGTTAAACTCTAGCATCATCTTCTTTTATCTTCTTCCAAACTTCCCCAACTTCCTACCTGAAGTACAAACAAAAATAATCAATCTTATACTTTTCTCTCTCTCTCTCTCTCTTTCCCTTTCTCATCACTCCCTTCACACATTCCATTCACACTCAATCCACCGCAAACGCACAACATTCACTCTCAACTTACATAACACCCTGATACATTTCCATAACTCAATACACAAACATTTAATCCTCCTAAAGATATAACATACTAATACACTTTCTTCTTTACTTTCGACTGACCCCTCTTTTTCTTTCTCTCTTTTCTTTCATTTTCCTCTCATTCTTTGCACCATCTTCACTATTTCACCACACCTACTGTTATCCTCTTCAGATTCACTATCACCATTCCAATTTTATCCCTTTTATATCCCTCAACTTAGTTCTTCTAGTAAAATGTCTTTAAAACTTTTTTTTTTTATATATAAATAATAATTATTATTAAAAAAAAACGGTCAAAACCATTTTGTTAAAAAAGAAAAGATAAAACGTTTAATTAAAATATTCGAATTATTTTCTGTATTTATCAATATTTTAGATTTTCTAGGAACATAGGTGGCCATATAGCTAATACTAACGCCTTTCTGTACATATTCCTATAAAATATATATATATATATATAATATATATATATATATATATAATATATATATATATATATATATATATATATATTATATATATATATATATATATATATATATAATATATAATATATATATATATATATATATAATATATATATATATATATATATATATATATATTATATATATTATATACTATTATATATATATAAATATATTATATATATATATATATATATGAATATAAAAGCACTAATCATTATAAAATCAGCTCTAAACTATAGAAGCTCAACAATCAGTATACTAAAACAACTATCACTAGAACAACGTACGACTCGATCACCCTTAATATACCACCTACAATATAACACACTACTTAATCCCACACTATCGATACTAAGTTCCGACGAGACATTAGCTTATGAAAACTATTAACACACAGCACCACTATCTACAAATCTTAATTAAATAACCTCCATTCTACAAAGATACACAATATAACACAACTTGTCTCTCCAACACATCATTATACAAAGCTTATCACCTACATCACTATAACAATTAGTCGATACATCATTATAACCCTCACTATCTACCATTATCATAACTCACTAGTATACGACTATTGCCTATTGATAACTTAATCACAAGTCGCTCCACTAACACCATAATAATATATACAATATCACGAAAGCTGTATAGCGCCTCTATCCAGCCACGAAATCTACAGCCTGTAGATATTTCATACATACATACTTATTTCATAACTCCCAAGCTTATTATATTAAATATAATTCTAATATCAAGGTTCATATATGCTCCTAATTCCGAAACCTAATCTATACCTCACTCAATAATATATAATACTACGGACTGTGACACTCACTGATGATCCCAAATGAATACAAGTCGCCAACACACCACCTACAGACACAAACAGTATAATCATCACACTATTGAGCTGTACAGTCCTCTCTCATGAGCATATAGCACAAACGAACACTTAGACACAATCATGCTCCTAAATCTGAGATATAATATACATCAAATATACTAATCTATATTAACTGACCATGCACACACAATATAACTTTAATCACTACACCACGCACATAGTAAGCATGTATCTTATGTACATAACAAACATCATGTAATCATAAAATTACTATGACCTCTTCACCTTCAGAAGACTCCGTCAGACCGTCTGAAGCCATAGCAGCGATTA
>JABUQX010035634.1:0-17500 GCA_015478945.1 Trachelipus rathkii | reverse complement strand
TATTAATTATATTATTATTATTATATATTATTATTATAATTATTATTATTATTATTTATATATAATATTATATATTTATTATGATTATTATTATTAATTTATTATTATTATTATTATTATTATTATTATATTATTATTATTATTATATTATTATTAATTTATTATTATATATATTATATTATTTTATTATTATTATTATTATTATTATTATTATTATTATTATTATTATTATTATTATTATTATTATTATTATTATTATTATTATTATTATTATTATTATTATTATTATAATTATTATATTATCAGTGCAGAACTACATTTCGAAAAAAATATCAACCAATCTGACGTGAGAGTGTATATAATGTCTCAGTAATAAAGGCTCTGGACCTTACAGAGTGTCCCGAAACTTGAATAATACAAATACAATATAAAAGAAATCTCATCATTATTAGTCACCCTATATTAACAACCGAATTAATTGCATCATTATTCAACCGAATTAAAAAATGGCAAAAGTTTACCCTTTTCCCAAGAGCTCTGACACCTCCCTTCCTAAAAACTCTCGTCCTATTTCAATCCTACATACAACTGGTAAAATCTTTGAAAAATTAGTCCATGCTCAACTTGCTAATTACTTCCATGAAAATGGGTTTCTCTCACAAAATCAGTTTGGTTTCACCAAAAACCGCAACACAGATGCTCTAATCTTCCTTAATGAAAAAATATACAAAGCATTAAATGAAAAACAATTATTCGCACTATTGCCATTAGATTTCTTAAAAACATTCAATGTAGTTCCACACAATCTACTCATAAGCAAATTAGAAAGATTTGATATCACTAATGTTTCAATAAAATTGTTTCAGTCATACTTATCTGACAGGGCACAATACGTTCGCTTAGGAGACACATCATCCTCACTTGCTTAAATTACCTAAGAGGTGTTTTAGGGTTAGGGAACTGGGGCTTGTAACTTTTACTTTATGTACATTTTACTTTATGTACAAAATTCTTACACTCTCAATATGCTGATGACGCTGCAATCTTAATATCAGACCGTAATAAAGACACACTAACTAAAAAGTAACAATGAATTAAAAAACATTATACAATACGGTTGTGGTAAACAGAACTCTCCCTAAATAGTAAAAAACAAATATTCCATTTGTAATATCTAATCAAAAGAACCCTGTTTAAAAAAATGTAAGAGCAAATGATGATAATTATAAAATTGGTCTATCGTCTGTCATGTTATTAGGTGTTATCCTTGATGACAAGCTTTCTTTAAAACACATAAATAGTCTCATTAGCAAATTATCCTATGCTAAATATGCATTCCTTAAGATAAGTAATAATTTTGTTCCAAAATCTATTTTAAAAACCTTTACTATAGTCTTGTTTATCCACGCTACCTTTACGTCTTTCAGTATGAGCTTGTGCAATGAATACCGCTACCACCTCTAATCGATATGCAAAAAAAAAAAAAAATAATTCGTGTAATATCAGGGCCCGAAACTACCGTGAACACACAACTCCACTATTTAAAAATTTGTCTATGTTAAAGCTTCATGATATTTACACCCTTACAGTAAGTAGTCACATCTTTAAATTCACAAACTGAACTGCAAATGACCTTTTGGCAAATATAATTATACATAACCAAACTTTAAGAACAAACAATCTTCGTAGCACAAATTCCCTTACCTTAGACAAAGCCGAAATTCACTCCTAACCTAATCTCGAGCTATCTCATAAAGGCATAGATTTGGGAATAATCTTCCTAAAAATTATCAGAACACTCACAATTGGGTCGTTTCGTAGAAAATCAGAAGCTTCTATTATCTAAAGTATAAACGAGGCATCCTACCCTGAAAGTCCTATTCTACGACGGCATGGTGATATCCTATAGCCAACTATTAATATTTAATTGTTCTCTCAGAGTTTCTCTTAGCATTTACAAAGTCAATGCTGATAGTTGTGTGATGTTATGAATACTAATACAATATATTTATTATTATTATTATTATTTATATTATTATTATTATTATTATTATAATTATTATATTATATTATTAATTATTATTATTTATTATTATTATTATTATCATTATTATTTTATTTTATTATATTATTTATTATTATTATTATTATTATTATTATTATAATTATTATATTATAATTAATTATATTAATTATTATTATATTATTATATTATATTATATTATTATTATTATATATATTATTGTTATTTATATTATATATTATTATTATTATTATTATATTATTATTTATTATTATTATTGATATTAATTTTATCCTATAATATTTTACGTAATTAGTATTGTATCCTTATTTAAATATACTGTATTTAGTATTTGATTACCTATTATTATTAGTAGTAGTATTTTCTATTATTTATATTATTTATTATTATTATTATTATTAATATTATTAATATTTATATTATTATATATTATTATTATTATTATTATGTATAATATTATTATTATTATTATTATTATTATTATTATTATTATTATAATAATAATATTATATTATTATTTATTATTAATTATTATTATTATTATTATATTATTATTATTATTATTATGATTTATTATTATCATTATTATATTTATTATAATATTATTATTATTATTATTATATTATTTATTTATATATTATTATTATTATTATATTATTATATATTATTATTAGATTGTTGTTGTTCTTATTATTATCATTATATTATCATTATTACTTTATTATTATTATTATTATTATTGGGTTCAATGGACGAAAAGTCCCCCTAGTAGCCCTTTTCTCATCTATTTATTATTTTGTATTAATATGTAAGCATAACTTTGTACTTATAATAGAGAGATAAAATTTTTTTTGATTTGATTATATTATTATTATTATATTATTATTATTAAATATTATTATATTATTATTATTATTATTATTATTTATTATTATTATTATTATTATTATTATTATTATTTTTATTATTAATATTATTTGAAATATGATGAGAGGTGTCCTGCTATTATTATTTTAACAATAATTCATAGCAACATTAGTTTCCTTAAAAGATATTAATAACTTCAAAAGAAAATAACGAACTTAATTGTTTCTCTTTGAAGTCCTTTGAAAGTTATATTTAAAAGAGGAACTCAGTCTTACAACTGATGTTCTTGGTCTCAGACATCTAATAGTTGACGTCATCTGATTACCTAATCTAAGGCCATGAATCCTGAAGAAAAGTGTGTTGTTTATACTTTATACTTTATAGTGTGTTGAGTAAATTATTGAGACAAAAATGGATATAACACGGTTCAGAGAAAGTTTAGAACTCGATGAATATGAAAACCACCGTCGATGCCTTTCTTTTTATGCCAATGGTTAAATATTACAGTGTTGGCATAGGAAAAGTAACTGTCAACCTAGACAGTTAAAAGAAATTATCGAATTTGTTCGACAGTCATTCCTTCGCAACTACGTATTTCACATGTATAATAGAGTAAGTACTAAAGAAACATTTAGAATGCACCCGTACTATTACAAATCCGATACAAGAAAAAATTCAGGGTCGTAGTCAGAAAATATTTATTTCAGCGTTCGAAGTATTACCTCCGATAGGGATTCTCCTTTAATGCTTTCAACAGTCACTTAATCTAAGAAATCTTTACGAACCACAAATATGTTTCCTCATTTCTATTAATACATACTCTTGATTTGCTTTAATTAATTAATTATTGCTTTTATTATTATTAAAAACTAAAATTAAGAGAACCAAGCCATCAAAAATTTTGATCGCGTTCGAAACCATATCTATTGTTTTATAAGAAATTATACAAGGTGGTAAAAGTACCCGTAAGCAGGGTTGTTTTTTAAACCATTTGGTTTAAACCAACAAGGTTTCTTTGGGCTTAGCCCAACTAAAAAACCATTGTTTGTTTGTTTTTTGTTTTTTTCAAGTAAAAAAGTAATTAAAAAGTGCTTTAAATGAAAGCATATAACAAATACATCCGAAATATATATTTATATAGTAAATAAATGGTAGGAAAACATGTTCCAGATTTTACTAGTAGAGTACAAGTAAGATTGAGCTTATCACTTACGTCTGGGTTATAGAATTGAGCGGAGAATGGATGAGACTGTCTGAAATACGAGTTGTAGGTACTCTCCTCAAAGAAGGAGGTAAATGACTGGAAAACTCCAACAAAAAAAAACAATGTTAATTGTAGTAACAATAGAATAAGGAGAGTGATGGAATGGTTCGACGGCTAGGAAGATTGGAGAGAATTAGTTATATAGTAAGAGAGCTAAGGAGTCGACAAGCCCTAGACTACACTTTATCAAGGAGAGCAATATGTGTAGAACCACCCCAGATATGTGATTCATACTCATTAGAAGGGCGAACAAAGCCCTTACGTAGAGCACAACGGGGATGTTGAAAAAGTTCGAAGGGCCTCGGAGCAACCAACTTCCTAGAAAGTGTTAGAAAGAAGCATAATGTGATTCTTCTAATAAAGATCACGAGAAAAGAAAATACTAAGAACAGAAGAAGGTTAGAGTTGTGCTTTCAAAGAAGATATTATAGTTGTGTGAAAATATGTCATGTAGATAAAGAAGAAGCTGAATATTGAAGTATGAAAGCAATTTATGTTTTTCTTTAACACAAATATAGTCATGAGAAGATTAGAAGCTCCGTTGCTTTTAAGCTTCCCAGCATTATTATTTGCTGTTCAATGAGTCGCCTTCAAATTGGAGATAATGATAAGTGATTTGGATATATCAGCCTAGGAGTGGATGAGAGACAGTAAACAAGAATAGATCATTGATGCAAAAAAAAAAGAGGTTCGGGGATAGAACAGAATTCTGAAGAACACCACTATGGATAGATTTTAAAGTATAAATGCAGCTACACAATAGCAGCCAATAAGACTGGACAAAAGTCAAAGAAAGTTACAAAGAAAAGGCTAAATAACCGAAAGTGGGAAATTAGATATTAGAAGCTTTGTGGTTTAGAATTATCGAAAGTCTTCGATAATGTATAAGAAACACAGAATAAAATTTCATCTAATATGCGGAAAGAGCAGAGACCAAGAGTCGGAGAGAAAGGAAAAAAGATCACCAGTAGAGCTCTTTTTAGAAGCCATACTGCCACTCAGTGTATAAGATTAGAAGATTTAGAAGTCTAAATCTTTTTAAGAATTAGATTCGAAAACTTAGGAAGAACAGAGTTAAACGATAGGATGAAGTGGATTGTGAATTGGAGTCACGATTTTTCAGCACATTGCTGAATGAATGCATTTTTCGAGTAGGAGGGAAAGACTGAAATTGATAGGCAATAGGAAACAGGTTTACCAAGACTAGGGTTTACAAGCTCAGAAAGCACAAGTTTCGAGGAACCACTGGAGGATAATTTCAGCACTCTCCGCCTTCTTAGTGTTAAGTTGAGAAAGCAGAAATAACATTTTTAATGATTGAAAAACCATGGTGAAAGGAGGGAATGACTCTGGAACCGTCTAGAGTTTGAATGAGGGAGAAGTTTGAGCAAACAGTTTAATTTAGCAGAAGTTATAGACAGCAGTATGACCGCCGAGTTACAAGAGAAGAAGGGAGAAGAGCAAAGTTAAGAGTTGACATTTTAAAATTGCAAAATTCTGAAAGAGTTTGAGTAAGAAACTCGAAATTGTTGTAATTTCCTTACGAAGAAATGCTTAGGGTTGATGAGTCTGAAGAATTTTTTTTGTCCAATCCGAATTCATACATTAAAAGATGCGAATGAATTTTCATTGAGCGAAAAATTTCCTCTTTCAAACCAAGAATTTATCAGTATAAGTTCAAGGGTAGATATGGAATGTATGCTTCCACATCACATTAAATATAATATACTATATATATATATATATATACTATATATATATATAAATATATAATATAATAATATATAATATAATATATATATATATATAATATATTATATATAAATTAAATTGAAAATAATTCCAAATATGTTTTGTGAAATGTGAAAAAATGTGTGTTTAAAATTAAATTGTTGTTGTTTTGCCTCAAAAAGTTATAAGGACATTAATATAGGTGATGTAAACACTATACAATAATAATAATAATAATAATAATAATAATAATAATAATAATAATAAATATTGATAATGAATTAATAATAATAAAATAATATACAATATTATTTTGATAGGTAAATAACAAAGAAAAACAAATGCAAAAAACAATGTTTTACTGGTTTTAGGTGTTTGTCGTGTGAAAAACATTGGTTTGCTTTTTACCACCCTGCCGTAAATAATTTACCAAATACCCCTATACTTTTGCGTTTGGAAAACTGCACGTTATTTCTTAAAATCTATTAATTTTTATCTGGTGAAACACGTTTTCATTTGGTAAGGGCAGGGTTCAATTTTTGCTTAAAACAGACCCCATTTTAGTCCCAAACTTAAAATTGGCCCAAATTTCTTAATTTTCAGCCAAATTTGACCAAATAAATAGCAAATCGCAGCTTTTTCTGACCTCTAAAATGTCGTTTTCGGGTATTTTTTATGTGTTTTTGACATTTCTTTTTGCATTTTTTATTTGCGATATCAACATGTTTTTTGACATTTTCGACTTGACCTCCTACAATTTTTACGAAATGACTTAAACTTGAAATATACAAAGATGGGTCTATTACATAGAGAATGTATAACGTAAAATATTGATTTTTAACCACAGATCATAGCAATGGTCCAAATTCAAACAGAAATTTTTTTAGTTTTGAAAATAAAAAAATTCCGATCATTTTTTCTGGTCCAGCATCTGAAGAATTTTTAAGCGCATAGTAGGTCGGGGGAGAACGACATATTTTATTTTTTTAGTTACATATTTTTTTGTACATGGAGTGGATTTTGATTTGTCCTTGGAACAAATTTTCCCCCCAAAAAAATCGGAAATTTAAAAAAAAGTTTTTTCGAGTATACAAAAAGATTATTTAAGTAAAAAAGATGTATCTCGCCAGACTCTATAAACTCTGAAAATTTGATGTTGATTGGATGAGTACAAAAAAAAAAAAAAAAAAAAAAATAAATATTTCAACTTTTTAAAAAATATTTTTTTTTTAAAAAATATAAAATTAAAAATTCGAATAGGTGGATATATCCTGTGGTAGTTCCACTACAGAGCTTTAGACACCAAGGTCTATCAGAACATTAGTCATATGCAAGCATTGAATGATTACTTTGTGCTGGATTTTGCCAAGGATCGTGTTTGAAACTCTTTATTTAATAATTTATCAGATAATAAGTTGAGAATTATCGCTGCGTTTGACACATTCAAGGCAGGAACTGAGTAGCTCTTAAACACTCCATTCATAATTAATGGGGCACATGTTAAATGTTGCGATAACTTTAACAGTTCGGAAAATACATTCAATTTTTAACTATTTTAACATTTTAATATGTTTTGCTAAAATATTTTATAGAATTTAACAGGAATCTTAGGAAAGTGCATGTAATCCTTTTAATACTGATGCATTCGAAGTTTGTATTGATCTTTTATTACACTATATTTATATATATATTATATATATATATATATAATATATATATATATATATATATATATATATATATAATATATATATATATATATATATATATATATACTATATATATATATATATTATATATATATATATATATATATATTATATATAATATAATATATAATATATATATATATATATTAATATATATTATATATATATATACTATATATATATATTATATATAACGAATCGTGGCGCAGAGGTTGAGTCGCCGACTCTCATACGAGAGGAGAATGGTTCAAATCCTCCTCGTAAGCAGTTGGAGTTATCTACGCTGGGGGCAGAATTAAAACTGACTGCGAACATGTTGTGCGCTTGGTTTGGGATGCCGGCGGCTAAAGTTTCGATTTCCTGTGGTCCTCCCGTGTTACCCCCTGATAGGGGATAAAGCACGTTCAAAGTTAGTTTATATATATATATGTAATATCATATATATATATATATATATATATATATATAGTATATAATAATGTATATATATTATATATATATATATATATATATATAATTATATTATATCAGGCGCAGCTCGTCCTAAAATATATTGTATTTTACATTTTACTCACACACACACACACAATATATATATATATATATATATATATTATTTAAATATATATATATTATATATATATATATGATATATATTATATATATATATATATATATATATATATATATATTTATATATATTATATATTATAGTATATAATAATATATATATATCTGTGTGTGCGGTGTGTGTTTCAAAAACGAGAGCATTGATGCCGTAAAGCATTAATCTAGAAAAATTAAAAAAATTTTACAATTATTTTAAAAAGTATGTAACCTACCTTTACAATTTTATTTAAAAGAAAGTCCGCTTTTCTATCTTTTGATTGAGCAAATTTATCAATCACTTTATTATTAAAATCTTGTAAGCCTATAATAAAGAAAGAAAAGAAAGGTTTTAATCCTTTTTAAATAAGGAAAACAGCGCTCTGCTTTGGACGTTGTCATCGGAATGGTTATTAAAACTTTTAATAGTTTCAACACTTTTACTAAAAGTGACTTCCAAGTGATTTTCTGTAATGAAATCGAATAAGCTATGGCTCCAGACATAGAACGAAATTCTTCTATAAATTCTAGATAGTTCTGTTTTTAAGTTTCTTTATGTCAATGAAAGTGTACACTTTACAGTTTCATTTTCACATTTTTCTCAGGAAAGATGGAATCATACTGAGGAAACATTTCCGGCAGAAATAACGTGACAACAATTAATGTCCTGAGAATGTAAATCTATTTTTATGACAAATAATTGACGAGAGGATTGATAGAGGGATTTGCAGGGTGTGTAAAAGGGGTGGTTGAAAGTAAACGTAGATAAGAGCAAGGTTATGGTTGTGAGTGAAGACAGTCCTCGTGCGAGGTTATGTTGGATGGTGAGCACTGGAACAAGTGTCCTGAGTTTAAAATATTTAGATATATGTTGGATGAAAAGGGAACGATGATGGAGAGTGTAGTAGAAAGTTGTAATTGTAGGAAGGTAGCTCGTGCTATTAATTCCTTGTGGATTGTAAAAGGACTAAGTGTTGAGTGCGCTTGGGTCTTTGCATGAGGGTATGTTGTTACCCGCGTGTTAATGTACAGTAGTGAAACTATGGTATGGAACTAGAGGTGGTCTAGATCTAAAGTACAATGTGTTCGATGGAACTATCTCAGGGTTGTGTTAGGTGTGAGACGAATTGATAAAATGGGGAAATAAACGTAAGGGAGGTTTGTGGTGTGAAGAAAGGAGTAAATGAGAGAATAAACGAGAATTCATTTGAGATGGTTTGGTCATGTGGAAAGGATGGATGAATAGTCGGTCGGTTAAACGGGTGTATAGTGGTAAGTGGGTGTGGACGACCGCTGGAGACCGAAAAAAAGTGGATTTAGGAGTAGTAAAGGAATGCCTGGAGGAGAAGGAAGATGATTTTTTGGCAGAGGCCGACATTCTGTGCATAATTCAGGAGTGAATGGCGGTGTTTTGTAAGGGGATAATGGTTGCTGGTTTTGTCCAGGGATGAACACCACATTGACGAGATGCCACAGTGAGGGTCCGTCGCAGTCCTTGAAGCCCTAGGGTGGATTTTTTCTGACTGCGACGTGTTCTCACTTAAGGGTATATAAATGGGCGGTAAGGCTTGGGCTTTCTTTTCGATTACGTCATATTCTTCTACTCTTCTTTCTGTTCCGGTGTGTGCTAACACACCTTACATCCCAATCTTGGGTACACAGAGGATAATATATATACTATATAGTATATATATATATACTATATATATATAATAGGGGGTATATATATATAGTATATATAGTATATATATATATATATATATATATATATATATAAATATATATATAATATATACTATAATGTATAATATATATTTATATATGATTTATATATATATATATATATATATTATATATATATATAATATATATATATATATATTATTTATATATATATATACTACTTATATATATATATAATATATATTATACATATATATTATATATATTTTTATACTGGACATAATATTATATCTATACTATACTATATATTATATATATATAATATATATTTATATATATATATATATATAATATAAATTTATATATAAATAAAAGGGAGGGGGAGTGGGTAAGGAGTAGAATAGTGTGATATGTATAGTACTATATAGTAATATAGTATTAGGTGATATATATATATATAGGTGAATATATATATATATTAGGGTGAGTCGAAAGTGAGTGAGGGTATATATAATATATATATATCATATAATATATATATGATATACTATATTTATATATGTTAGTTCTTAGCAAATGGCTTCTTATATATATAATATATAGTATCTAAATTATAGGACTTTATATTGTTAAATATATAATTTTATATATATATATATATATATATATATATATAATATATAATATATATATATATTATACTATATATATATATATAGAGCCGCTGTTATGTTTTAAGACTCCGTCAGTTTTGATTTTTTTTTTTGTTTTTTTTTTTAAATATTGCTAGTATATTGATACTAACATGAATTTCAGTGTGCATGGACATGATTCAAAGTTCGAAATATTTTTAAATAATTATTTAAAATCAACATTTATTTCAATAAAATTTTTAAAAAAATGAAATATCTCGAAAAAAACGACACTTACAGAAAACGGCAATTACATATTTGAATCAGCGATATAAAGCTTATTACAAAAATGTTAAAAAAAAAATCATAAATGAAATATCTCGAAATGTGCGACACTTACAGAAAAACCAATTGCATATTTGGAATCAGCGTGTAAAGCTTATTACCAAAATGTAAAAAAAAAAAAAAAAAAAAAAAAAAAATTAGGGGCTCGAGCCGACGGGGGACAGAGGGGGGAACGTTTTCCATACCCCGTAGGGGAGGGGCGGAGGACCCCCGCGGACACCCAAATAACACGCAAAGAGCGGGTTCCGAAAACCTCGCCCGGAGGGGGGGAAATAGTCCTACCTGGTCGTTCCTCGGAAGGCCGGGAGACCCCGACCCCCCTTTCATCTTTGTGGTTTACCCTTTTTATCTTAGTTAAAAAAAAAAAAAAAAAATTAAAACTGACGGAGTCGTAAAACGTAACTGGTCCTATATATTTTTGAATCATGTCCGTCACCCTTAAATTGACTGTTAGGATCATATACTAGAAATATATATAAAAAAAAAAAAAAAAAAAAAAAAATCAAAACTGACGGAGTCGTAAAACATAAAAAGGTCATATATATATATATATATATATATATATATATATATATATATATGTGTGTTGCATATATATATATAGTATAGGGTAGTAAACTATTTGGGTATCATATATATATAGTATATATATACTATTATATAATATATATATATATATATATAGTATATATATGTATATATATGATGATTTATAATATATGGCCTTCTATATAATATTATATATAATATATATTCTTGAAATTGAGCTTCACAAGAAATAAATAAAAAGTTTAAAACCGAGCGAATTTTTTTTTATATCGTTTATTTTTCACATGAGTTGAGACATGCCTTGCAACGAAGTTTTTCCTATTTGGCTAATGTTAAGTCATATTAATATATTCTCAAAATAATTTGTTCAGTAGCTCGATGAGATACGTTTTAAAAAGTTGCATTATAATTGCAGCGCGAGGAAAATCGAAGCCTTTTATATATACGGTTTATACGCGTTATATATATATTATATATATATATATATATATATATATATATATATATATATATATATATATAGTATATATAGTATATATAGGGCTTATATATATATATAATAGGTATATATATAGTATATATATAGGTTTATACACTCTAAAATGTCCTACTAAATACTGTTGACGGCAATTTCTTAGATGAGCAGGCAATAAAAAGTACTTGAACGTAAAACGTACTAAAATGTTGCTAGGATGTATAGGGAATTGTTGCCAAAAATATTTGATATAAAAAATTAAAAGGATATAGTGAAGCAAAATTAGTTAATCAAAATCCTTATAAAGATTATAAAATAAGGAAAAGCCTCACTCAATACATAGCATAGTCTGTTGTGTTTAAGATTACAATGTTATTTCCGTTAATTTCTAGTGACGTAAGAAGGTTATTGCTGCTGTTGAGAATGTTTTTCAGATTAACTAATTTCTTGTAGAGAGTGAGTGAGTGATGTGTGTGTGATGTGAGTGTATTTTTATTATTATTATTATATTATTATTATTATTATTATTGATTCTTATTATTATTTTATTTTATTATTATTATTATTATTGATTGATTATTATTATTAGGATATTATTATTATGGTGAAACTAAAGAAGGTTGAGAGGATATCTCGAACTAAAGATAGATACATAGAAAGAGCGGAGAGAGAGGATATATGGAATCAAGCGTAATGAATTTTGGTTTATGGAAAAATGAAAAAAAAAATTTTAACTTTTTTTTTTTTATTTTTTTTTATATCTCCAAAAACTACGATAGGTATAAGAAAACTAATAACATATTTAGAATCAGCGCATGAAATTTGCGTTTGAAAAAAGATTTTATTTTTTTAGCTAAAAGAATACCCAAGGGGTAAACCGCAAAGATGCAGAGTCGGGGTCTCTCGGCTCCTGGGGACGACGGGGTTGGACTATTTCCCACCTCACGGGAGGGTCTCCGGAACCCGCGCTCTTTGGTATTTGGGTGCGGGGGTTCCTCCGCCCCTCGCCTACGGGGTATGGAAAAACGTCCCGCCTCTCTGTCTCACTGTCCGCTCGAGCCCTAAATAAATATCTTACATACGCTGATTCCATATATGTTTTTAGTTTTCTTCTACTTACCTATCGTAGTTTTGGATATAAAAAAAATTTGAAGGTCACACAGGATTTCATACGCTGATTCATATATGTTATATGAGTTTTCTTGTACCTATCTTAGTTTTCGAGATATCATGCGGGTAACTTCTTTAGTTTGGGCATTTATTAATTATTATTATATTATTATTATTATTATTGATTATTAAATTATTATGTATTATTATATTATTATTATTTATGTAATTATTATTATTAATTATTATTTATTATTATTATTATTATTATTAATGTGTACTAATATTTGTAGATAATTCATATATTTTTTTGAAAGAATTCGTTCTTTCTAAAATGCAGTGGAGCAATATAATTTAATAAATTTAATAGAACGCAAAAGCAAAATAATAGCCTCAACACTATTCTTAGCTTAACTCAACAAATTGTACTGCAAAGGTGTCAGAAATTCAAAAAAAGTAGCTATGAAATTATCATTGCCTGCTTATCTAGGAATTGGCCTATAGTGTGAGTATATATAAATGTGAGTGAGGGGTAGTGTATAGAGGGAGGTGAGGAGTATAGGTAGTATATAGTAATATATATATAGAGGTATATATAATATATATATATAGGTATATAGTGTGTGATATATATATAATTAGTATATATATTATTATATGAGTAAATGTGCAAATTCTCTGACAATAATTAAAAACAAAATATCGTTGCATATAGGAAAAAAAGTGGTCCGTTGCACAGAACAATGCAACGAGGGCAGGAGCGCCACTGATATATATATATATATATATAATATATATATATATAATATATATATAGGGGGTATATCTAATATGTATATATATATATATATAGGACGCATATCTGTTTTAGCGACTCCGTCAGTTTTTGAATTTTTTTTTATTTTTTTTTAAATATATTCTCTAGTTATTAATGATCCTAACAATTAAATTTCAGTGGTGAAAAACATGATTCAAAAAATATATAGGACGCTTTTCCGTTTTAACGACTCCGTGCAGTTTTTAATTTTTTTTTTTTTGTGTGTGTGTTTGAGTGAGAGAGAGAGTGAGGCCCAAGTAACGCGCAAAGATGGAGAGTCCGGGTCTCTCGCCTTTCCGGGAACTACAGGTAGGACGTATTTCCCCCTGCCGGGGAGGGTCTCCGGAACCCCGCTCTTTGGTATTTTGGTGTCGCGGGGTTTCCTCCGCCTCTAGGTGCCTTCTGTCCCGTCGCTTCGAGCCCCCTAAAAATTTTTTTTTTTTTGGGTTGAGTGTGTGTGTGTGAGTGAGTGTGTGTTGTGTGTGAGCGTGTGTGTGAGAGTGTATAGCGTGGATGGTCAATAAGTATTTTGGGAGACTCACCGTGTTGAATTTTTTCATTTTTATTTATATACGAAAAAAAATTATTATAGGCGCTATTTTTTTTTTTTTTTTTTTTTTTTACATTTTTATAATTACAGCCATATACGCTGAATTCCATTTTTGTAATTGGTTTGTTCTGTAAGTGTAGTACTTTGCGAGATATTCATTTTTGAAAAAAATAATTAAACAATAATGTGATTTTTAAACAATTATTTAAAATATTTCGAACCTTTTTGAATCATGCCCGTTACCACTGAAATTGATTGTTGGTATCATATATAGGTGAGGCATAGTGAGAGAGAAGAGAAGAGAGAGAAGAAAATTGAGAAGTGTAAGAGAGTGAGTAGAGTGAGTGAGTGTGGAGTGAGGAGTGGAGTATGAGTGTAGGGTGATATATTATATATATATATATATACTATATATACTATATATATCTATATATATCATAATATATATACTATATATATATATATTATATATAGTAGTAGGTGTGAGTGAGTGAGAGAGTGAGAGTCTGAGGAGAGAGAGAGTGAGAGTTAGTATATATAGTATTATATATATATATATATATATATATATATATATTATATATTGATATTATATATATATAGATATATATATATTATTATATAAGAGTATTATTGTGGCACTGAATCCCCAAAGATAAAACAGTATGAATAAAACGTTTGATTAATTTCTAGCTTTCGGAGTTCACATCCTTGCAGGAAAAGAAACAAAAATGTGGGTGGAAAATGACGATGACGTCCGAGAGAGAGAGAGTGGTGAGTGAGCACGGCGGGCATTCATTCTCAAGTAAAAAAAAAAAAAGTATTTTCCTAAAATTACATTGTAAAATTAATGAATTTCAAAAGTTGTGTGAGTGTGAGTGAGAGTGTGTGTGTGAGTCAAATAGAGAGAGAGAGAGAGTGTCTTTTATTGTGATCCCTCCGATGTTATGAATAATTCTGAGCTAGTCAAAATTATCTTTGGTGTGGAAAGGATTCAAGCGGTGGTGGTGGTGTAAAGAAGAATTGTCATCACCGGTGTTCAATGCATACTTATGTTGTGCAATTCTTCTGGAGAAGTCCGAGGTCTCACCAATGTAAACCGAATCACAGTCTTTGCATGGTATCCTATAAATACCGCTCTATTTCGCTCAAGCAATTTCTTAATTCACATAATGCAAGCATATCCTGCTGATGGTCGGAAGGACACATTTTAACCATAATAATTTTGCGGGGGGGGGGGGTTTAAAGAGTGTGTTCCAGACTGTATGGCACAATAGAGTTGTTTTTTCAGCTCCTTGTGATTTCTAGTCTCAAGAAGGGGTAGGAGGACTCTTTTGAAGACTTCAAAATCGTGATGTATCGACTCTTCGTGGAATCCAGGGCTTGGCAAAATAGGTTCTTATATATGTAATTTCATCATTCAGATAGGTTGGCTGGGGCTCCCGTATGGAGTGCTGGAGTCCGCAAGACTTGCTATCGTTGTAACGTGTTATGTGGAAAATAAGCAGCCGACATGCTTCTGCAAGGAATCGAGGGTGTGTGAGGGGAAAGTCTGAGTAGGGGATTTGAAGATGAACACGGACCGGGAGCCAGAGCGCGGAGGCCGGAGCCGAGCCGGAGTCCGGGGGGGGAGGATTTTGTGAAATAAATATAAATATCAAGTGGGATACTTTTTTCTTATGTTAAGAAGGGCGACGAAGACGGAACTTGATTTTGGGGGTATGGCAGAGTTGTGAGTGTCTGAGAGCGCTCCGGGAGGAACTCCCATAGAGAAAAGAAGAAGAATTAAGGTAAGAAGCTGAGGAAAGAATTCGAGTCCGAGGAAATAGTCGGACAGATTCCAGGAGCGGAGTCAGAATGGAGCAGAGAGCTGAAATAGAAATGTTACTGTAGATTATGTCAAGGACGAGAAAGACTAATTTTAACTAGTGTGCGGGGCGAATTGGATAGTTAAATAGAAGAGCATGACGTAAGGCGAGATGGAAAGGAAAGCCCCCTTACCATCCGCCCATATCCCTTATATGCTGAAGAGCTTGGTCGGCATTAAAAAAGATTCCAGTCCAGACCAAGGCTCGTGCAATGTATGGGGTTCATCCTTGGCCAGGCGCAATCAATGCATACCCCCTCACAATCGGCGTCCTTATTCAGCCTCGCTATTATGCACTCTTTCATCTGGCGCTTGCGAACTCAACAGGCCTTTTCTGGTGCAGGCGTTCCTTTACTTACTCAATGCCATTTGTGGTTCCTAAGGTCCATCAAGCCGGTCGCTTTTTCCTCAGCCGCACTCACATCAAAACATCGCTCTAGCAACCAGCTATCATCACACACCTCTTTTAATTATGACCGAAACGCATTTAATACAATGGCTAGTGTGTGTGAGAGGTGTGTGTGTCTTCCAGAACCGCCCTAACTCCCTAATCGTCATTCCTCATTTTTTTATTCATGCTACACCTAACACACCCCTAAAGATTTATCGCATCTTGAAAAGTTATACCCTAGATCCTATACCATTATTCCAAGCGAATAGTTTTCATTAGTATACTTAACACAAGATAACAAACATCCCTCATGCAGAACTTTTTACAGTCCCTATAAATTCACGCAAAGATTTTAAATGCACCAGACCGAGTGGGTGTGCGGTCCTATACCTGCACTTTGCAATATCCATTTTTGATTTCATCCATACATATAGCATAGTATCTTAAACTTCCGATAGACTTGTTTTCAATTGCCATCATCTAGCATGATTTCACATCACGGACTTTCTTCACACCCCCCATTAACCAGAGGAGAGTGTGTGAGAGGTGTGAGTGTTGCATTCACCTTTTTTATACACGCCTCTAAGTTCTAACCCCTCTACCAATGCTCGTCAATATATATATATATATATGATATATATATATATATGATATATATATAGTATATATTATAGTATATATATTATATATATATATATATAGGGGTGAGTGGTGGATTTAGGATATATATATAATATATATTATATATATATATATATAATATATATTATATATAGTATAATATATATCTGTATATATATTATATATGTTATATATATATATTATAGGGGGGGTATATATAATAATTATATAATATATAA
>JABUQX010035633.1:37500-57424 GCA_015478945.1 Trachelipus rathkii | reverse complement strand
ACACAGAAAGAGATATAGCTTTAGGTATAGAATAGTTAATAAATAGATGAGTAGAAAGAGTAAATGCATGATGAGTAAAGCAGTTAGAAGACTCGATAGTGAGAGGAGGGTGTGTGTTTTAAAGGCATAAAACAGTAAACAGCGATAAAGTGCATTGAAACTAATTCCCCTTTGGTTGTTAGGTAACGACCTCTATTGATTACTAATGGACTAAGCAGCTTTAGGTATGTAATGTTAAAAATATATGAGTTAAAGCCAGTAAAGCATATGAAGTTAAAGCAGTAAAGCATATGAGTAAAGCAGTAACACACAGTAAAAAAAAGCCATACTAAGCTAACACACTTTGAGGTCGGTGAGGGTACACCTCTAGATGGTGAGATATTACCTGTTAAGGTTATGTAATGTTAATAAATAATGAGTTAAAAGCAGTAAAGAATAAAGCAAGAAGGAAAAAAGCAGATGTGAAAAACGAATAAAACAAAGGAATCAGAGCTAAGGTGTACTAGCCGTATCTATTGATTTACTGGAATCTTACGGTGGTAGAAGGGATATGTAAAGTATATATTTTGAATAAAATTTCGACAATGTGTGAGTAAAAGAAGTGAGATGAACGCATGTATATTGAAAAGGAAATTCTTTCTGGAATAAGTATTAACATAGAAGTATGAAAAATTTGTTGGTTGCGGCAGCTTATAGAGCGAGAGTAATCTGCGGTGCTGCTGTGACGCGCACGCGGCGAGGGGGTTACGCGGAAATATTGCGTCTGCAAGCGCACACGCGACGGCGGTTACGCGGTAATAGTATGCCGCCTCGAGCGTCACAAAGCGGGCGGTTTCGCTCGACGGCTCGAGGCGTGCGGACAGGGCCAGAATTCACGGAAACGGTATTGCAGGTCACGTGTCTCAATATGATGTGTAACTCTTTAGAGATAATAGTCTGTCGTGCTATAAGTGTTAGAAAAGACTAGACTCATAGTAGGAAGGCAATCCTAGCAAATATGTAATAGAACACCAAATAGGAAATCACTCGACAACTTAGAGTACTGGGTAGAACACCCATACTAGGGGTGGCGAATTACTAGGCTCAGGGGGGAGGCTAGAAAAGCCGTAAAAAAGTGGCACTGGCGAGTTGCATATGTGGCACTCACACTATGGCGCTACTAGTGGCACGTCAGCTTATGGAGATCTCATTTGCATAACTCACGTTAAAGGCGCAACTCATTGGCAACTCACCTGCCACTCCACAGCTGGCACTCATCTAAATAATCGATATGAACACGCTTCAATGGAGAACCTCCTAGACCTGCTTTAGAGTGATTGGAAACCAATGCAAGAATTGGATACTGGCGAACCGCTCAAAAATAACTGAAAACCATAACATATAATCTGAGTCTATTCAAGATAGGACACCTTTTAAAGATGAACCGCCCAAAGAGACGTCATACAAGTGAGGTCATCAATAATGCTGAGAGTCTCAAAGGTGAGCCATCCCAAGTTGGAGCCGAAACAATGAGCCATCTTATTAGATGAGTCATCAAGAGATGAGTCATAATAAAGTGAGGGCAAAAAGGGAGTATCAAAAGCTGAGGCAATCAAAGCTGGTGCATGACAAAATTGAGGAGACATAAAATAATCGAGATTGTGTATAAAGATAGAAACTGGTAAGGTAGTAAGGTGGTGTATTGTGTGAGGTGTAATGTGATGAAGGATGTGGGGTCATAGTGAATGTGTGTATAAGTGTAAGAGTGTGTGTGTGTGCGGAGGTGAGTGTGTGTGTGTAGGGTAGAAATGCACGACGCATTGGGCGTCGATGAAAATAAAGGTTAGGACTAGGATAGGTAGATTCCAATACAGCTTCAGGTTGCCTACAGTACCTGATGGTAGACGACAGATTGCGCTACCAAAGTGCAAGATGGACAGGTTTAGTGACTGAGCTCAAGTAACCCTACTAATGTGAGGACCACTACGCTGAGACATTGGTTTTAAGAAAGGGTCAAATTTCAGATCTCTTTTGAGTAGCGGTATCTAAGGACTAAAATATCAGGTCACGGACCGAAATAATTCACGCAATAAGCATCAAAAAAAGGGCTTAGAGCACTATACAATGGGGTGGTCAAAGGGGGTCAAAAATAGGGAGGTACGTTACGCTAGACGGTTGCTTTAGCAAACCGAGTTCTGGCGCGACCAAAAATCTAAGGTATATAATTGCGCTACGCCTAGAATGACAAGAGGTTGGCCGAGAAAATTGGGTTTCAAAATGCACCCTGGAAGACCCAAAGGGTTGTCGAAAAAATAGGGTACCAAAAATTAGTTCTCAAAAAATCCGGGTTGCCAAATTTGACCCCTGGGAAGACCAAAGGTTGGTCGAAAAAAAATAGGGTGGGACACGTACAACGGTTGCTGCGCAAACGTTTGGCGCAACCCTTCTTCGAAGGGTTGCCAAAATTTAGGGTTGCCGAAAAAATAGGGTTGCCAAAAAAATTTTTAAAGTTGGCAAAATTGCACCCTGGAATACAAAAGGGGTTGGCCGAAAAAATTGGGTTCTCAAAAGTACAAGGCCAAAAAAGGCCAAGGCCAAAAAGGTCAAGGTCAAAAAGGTCAAGGCCAAAAAGGTCAAGGTCAGGCAAAGTGTACCTGGACACGATCAATATCCCTCTCCTACTACTGTTATGTTATGATTTTTTAATTATTTTTTAGACATTATTATTAAGTGTATTTCGGGTTTCAAAAGGACACAACACGTGTGCAATTATAGAACCCATTTCACATACAAGCGAAATTAAATTTTTCTTATTACAATTTAATTTATTATTAAATTATAAAATAATTTGACAATAACATATAAAATGTATGTAGATGACTGTTTTTTAGATCTGTATTTTCTCATATTTGAATCAACGTTTTTTGATTTTTTTTGAATTTGAATTATTACTCTTTCTCCTTATGATAATTTATGATTCTTCTTATTATTATTATTATTATATTATTATTAGAATTATTATAATTCATTATTATTCATTATTATTATTATTATTATTATTATTATTATTATTAATTTTATATTATTCATTATATTATTATTAGTGTTATTATTATTATTATTTATTATTATATCATATTATTAATTATTATTATATTGATTATTATTATTATTATTATTATTATTATTATTATTATTATATCATTATTATTATTATTTATTATTATATATATTGTTATCATTATATTATTATTATTATATATTAATTATTATTATTATTATTTTTATTATTATTATTATTATATATTATTATGATTATTATTATTATTATTATATTAATACTATTTCTATTACTGTAATATTATTACTATTTGGTACGACGGTGCTATTTTAGCATTTTTATTATTAATTATTATTAATATTATTATATTTATTATATTATTATTATTATTATTATTATATTAATATTATTATTATTATTATATATTATTATATATTATTATTATTATTATTATTATATTATATTCTATTATTATATTATTATTATTAAATATTATTTCATTATCATTATGTTATTATTATTATTATTATGTGATTAATTTATTATTATTATTATTATTATATTAATATAATTATTATTATTGATTATTCATTATTATTATTTATTATATTATTATTATTATTATTATTTTATTATTATCTAATTATTATTATATCTATTATTATTAGTATTATTGTATTATTATTATATATCATTATTATATATTATTGTAATTAATTATTTATTGTGATTAATTTATGTATGAGTATGAATGATATTAGGTTGAGTATGTATTATGTATTGATTATTACTTATACTTTGTATTGATTTCAGAGTATATATTGCATTTTCATAGACTGTTTTATGATAGGTATTATTTATTATTATTATTATGATATTATTATATCGTATATTATTATTATTATTATTATAGTATTATATTAATTATTATATTATATTATATTATTAATGTATTTTTATTATTATTATATATTATACATATCTATTATTATTAAATTATTCATTATTATTATTTATTATTATTATTATTATTATTATATTATTTATATTTTATTTATTAATTATTATTATTTATTATTATTATTATTATATTATTATATTAATATATTATTATTATATTATTATTAATTATTATTATTTTTTCCATTATTATTTATTATTATGTATTATTAATACTATAGTCATTATTATTATTAATTATATTATTATTTATTATATTATTAATTATTATTATTATTAATTATTATTATTGTTATTATTATTATATTGATTATTATTAGTTATTACTTTATTATTATTATTATTATTATTATATATTATTATTATTATTATTATTATTATTATATTATTATTATTATTATTATAATTATTACTATTATTATTATTATTTTATTATTATTATTGAATTATTATTATTATTTATTATTTTGTGATTATTAATTAATTAATATCTATAATTATTATTATTAATTTATTATTATATTATATATTATTATATTATTATTTATTATTATTATTATTAATTATTATTATTATTATTATAATTATTATTATATTATTATTGAATTTTATTAATTATTATTATTACATTATTGTTATTATTATTGATTTATTATTGGGATTATGATTATTATTATTATTATTATTATTATAATTATTAATATATTATTATTATCATTATTATATTATTATTATTATTATATGTATTATTGATATTATTATTATTATTATTGTTATTATTATTATTTATTATTATTTATTGTGATTTATTTATGTGATTATATTATTATTATATTTTATTAGTTATTATTATTATTAATTATTAATTATTAGGATTGATATATTAATATTATTATTTATTATATTATTATATTATTAGTATTATTATTATTATTAATATTATTATTATATTATTGGATTAGATTATATTAATTTTTTAATTATGTATTTTTATTTTAATAGTTATTATTATTATTATTCATTATTTATCTATTATTATTGATTTTATAATTCATATTATTATTATTATTATTATATTACTTATTATTATTTTATTACCTATATTTAATATTTTCATTATTATTATTATTATTATTATTATTATTATTTATTATTATTATTATTATTATTATTTATTATTATTATGATTATTATTTATTATTATTATTATATATTAATATATTTATATTAATTATTATTATTTTAAATTGAAATAAGTTATTATTATTATTATTATTATTAATTATTATCTATTAATAATATTTTGTATTGTTGATTATTATTATTAATTATTATTATTATTATTATATTATATGATTATTATATTATTATAATTATTTATTATATTATATATAATTATTATTATTATTTATTATTTATTTATTATTATTATTATTATCTATATAATTATTATTATTATTATTGATTAATTATTGTATTATTATTATAATTGTATTTGTAATTAATAAATTATAATATTATATATGATATATTTATTATTATTATGATTCATTATTACTATTATTAATTATTTATTAATATAGATGTGATTAATATTATTATTAGTGAGTTATATTGATTAATTTATTATTATATTATTGGGATTATTAATATTATTGAGTAAATTATTGATTAATTAATTATATTTTATCATTATAGGAAAATGATTAATGGAAATGGGTTTATCATCATTAATAGTAAGTTTTTAGGTTTTATTTGTTATTATTATTATTCATTTTACTTATTATTATATATATTATATTATTATTATTTATTATTATTATTATTATTATTTATTATTATTAGTATTACTTATTTATTATATTGATTATTATTTATGATTATTATTATTATGAGTATTTTTTAAAATTATATTAATTATTTTATTAGTTATACACGAGTATTGTTTGAATTAATTATTAATCTTATTCCTTCATTATACTTATATTATTATTATTATTTTATTATTTTATATTTTATTATTATTATTATTATATTATTATTATATTATTTAATTCATTTATTATTATTATTATTATATTATATTATCATTATTATTATTATTATATATTATTATGGCTCAAATAAATAGTATAAATGTATTGTATCAGGGCTCAAAGGGCACAATACTGTATTGCAATCAACCCACTTTCGATAGGAGTGAAATTGAATCCTAATTTATATGTTTATTGCCGATTTTGAAAAATTGAAATAATATCAATTATAATTCTGTCATCTCTGTTTATTAAGATAGAAATAATAACTGTTATAGACTGAAATAGAAAATTTTATCATTGTTGATTTGAATTTAGATAATTTATATTATTATTATTATTAGTGGGGGCCAAAAAAGTTTATAATAATATTTTGAGAATATATTATATTTATTATTATTATTATCTTTTAATAATTAATATTAATTAAGAATTATATAGCCATTAATAATCTATTATACTATGATTATTATTTATAATTATTAATATTATATTATTATTATATTTAATTACTTTATTATATGATTATTATTATTAGTTATTATATTATTATATTATTATTCAATACTTATATTTAATATATATTATGTATATTATTATTATTATTTATTATAGTTATTATATATGATTATTATATTATTAATTTATATTTATTATTAGTATTATTATAATTATTATTATATTTTTATATTATTAAATATTTATTTATTATTAATTATTATTTATTATATTATATTATTATTATTATTATTAACCTTATTTTTATTATTAATTATTATTATTATCATTATCATAATCATTATCATTATCATTATTATTAATATTATTTTTATTTTTATATTAATTTATATTATTATTATTAATTATTATATTATTATTATTATTCTATTATTATTATATTATATTATTATTATTATTATTATGTATTATTATTATTTTATATTATTATTTATTATTATTTATTTTTATATTAGTATTATTTTCATTCTATTAATTACTGTATTTTATTATTATTATTATTATTATATTATTATTATATATGTAATATATTATTTATATATTAATATTATTATTATTAATTATTATTATATATTTGATTTAAATAATTAAAAAGATAATTATATACTAGTTAATACTAGGATGGGAAAAAAGTGAAAATATGGCGAAATTCTTTTCAACTAGTCTCAGATGGACAAAATCAAATAACTCGAGAAATAGCAAATAGAAGTAACAATAAATACTGGATTGAAGATTTTCTAGTTGTATATGAATTGTAATTACACAACCACACACCGTGACAGCAAACATAGTTACAGAAGGGTCAGGCCTGGGTGTTTTTAAATAAATAAACAAAATATATATAAATTTTATTAATATAAAAATAAGGTTAAAAGAATAAGTTAGTAGTTAATTAGTATATTGATAAATAGTAGTGATATAACTTTATGAGTATATTTATATATATAGGTTTAATATTAATATTATTATATAATATAATTATATAAATTAAATATGTATTATTTGCTAGTAACGGGTATTATAGTGAATATATTAATATGTATTAGTAGTATGTTAAGTATGGTATATTATACTATATATGAGATAGTACATATATAACGTAGTAATATTGTAGTAGATAAGGTATATAATATTAAGGTATTATACTTGTTATTATATATTATGGGTTAATCCTTACTATTATATACTTTAAATATATAAGAGGTAATATTATATATAATTATAATTAGTATATATTTAATATATTATATATATAGGATGGAATTAGTATAGCGTATTAATAATATAATTTAAAATTAATATATTATGATATATACTATGATTATTATATATAATTATAATATATATAACGTATTATATATATATATATTATATATACGGGGTGGTAATGTCTCTTGACAAGTTTATATATTTAAAGATATTATGTGTAGTTATTAATATAGGTATATATTATATTATATATATATAATATAATATATAAGATGATAAATTAGTATATATGGTAGAATACCTGATTATTATGATAGTATATAGATAGTGAGTAGTACAGGGAGGGTGGGGTGTCATCGGGTTACATCAAAAAGGTAGTCCGCGGTAGGGATACTATGGAAGAATCTGGGCGTTAACGTCGGAAAAAAGATAGTTCACGATTAATCGGTTCCATACCGATTATCTGTTGGAAGGGAAAGATAAACGCTGTACTGGCACGTTGACTGCCTTACTGTATGGCCGTTACTGATCGGTTAACTGTTTGTATTGTGAGCTTATGAATCATCAAACGGGATCTTATGGGTAAATTTATATGGGCTTGTGTAATGAATTAAATTTTAACACATTATCAATTATTGATTGAAAATATCATACCCTCATATAAGACCTAACGCACCTCAAGACTTTAGATCATTTTACATCTCATTAATGAAGTACAGATCGAACCTGTCAGCTACCTTCCTGCTCCATTTGCAGCAAAGGCTTTATCCATACTACACTTTGATCAACCCGTATTCTTTTCATTCGCAACATATAGAGAGTAAAAAATATTGTGAAACTCCGGAAACAATAGACTCCATACAATGAGAATCCGAAACATAACTTCGACACAATGACTTTTTTTTTTAAATTGCTTTAAATATTCCTGTTTTATAATAAATACTGATTATTTTCAACATCTCTTTTTAAAATTGAAATGGCCAAATTCTCTCTACCAATTTTCCAAGCTCTAAACCTCCTCGCAGATTCGGTAACCACCACGAAAACCAAATATCAATTATCGCATATAATAGGTAAGGATGGCAGGCCCTTCCAATTCTCTTACATCTGCCTACGTGCATTTCTACAACACCAATACAAAGCCAACGCAAAACCTATTCGAAGCCAATACTTCCAATATACTAATGAATTAACCACAGATAGGAACATGAGCAGCATCCGCTGCCTCACTCCGCATAGTTGATATTTAAAACATCATTTCAATCTCCATTTGTTGCTACAGCAACACGCTTAACTTAATCCGATAGCATAACTTTTGATTCCATATCCACCAAGCAGATGATCATGTAGACGACCGTACAATAAGGAGCTTCCGATTAATCTATTCAGAGCGATAACTGTTGCAAATAAGGATAAAAAAAACTAAATGAGCAATTTACCACTCCATGCTGCCCTCATTTTCTTCAATCATTGTTTCAAATGTGAACATATGATACTGGATAAACAGAGATGCCAAATATCCACTTCTAAGTGCTCTCCATGATTCTTGAAGATCCGACATGTCAGTGTCTTCAGACGAATGGTGTCAGACGCAATTCGCGTTGGAGAGTGCCAACCAATACCAGTATATAAATCTGACCCTTATCTATACACTGTGATGAGTCTGAGTCCTCGCACTCAGACGGACATTGAGCTGACAGTTACATCTTTATACGTATTGCTGGGCTTGCTGCTATCACATCCTGTCTCCGCGGACTATTCACCTCTCCATAAACAACTGTACAAATATGCGCCATTATATCAAATCACACATCTCGGGCCTCCATCTTGACATTCACCCGGGTAATTTTGAGCTATCCTTTTACTATGAGATTGTAAGCAATGTTTCTGCAAGCAGTGAATTATCTCGGCTCATCCTGGTCCTGCGTGTGACCAATCGCTGAGCGTAACTAAGGGACCGGGCGAGTCCTGGACCAAAACAATCAAATTCCTTTGCTTGCAACCATCAAACCCACTAAAACGCTCACTTATATTGGAATTCTTCATTGAATTTGCCAATAAGTAAATGCAGCTTTTCGAAGTTGGTAGCCGACCACACTCTAGTCACAATGTCAATACATTTCATCGAGAATATTACGGAACAGCTACGTTCACTTTGTCTATGCGTATCTAGATACTTGCAAATTCCACCTGTATTTCCTGAATAACTATATATATATATATCATAGTATATAAATTAATATTATATATATATATATATATTATATATATATAATATATATATATATATATATATATATATATATAGTATATATATATAATATATATATATATATATATATTTATATATATATATAAAATATGATTATATATATATATAGTGGCGTAGTTAAGGGATAGGATAGGATGATATTAAAGGTATTTATATATATGGTGTAGGTAGAGATTTAGAGAGAATGTAGCGGGACTAAATAGCAGGTGGAATTGTTGCTTAAATAAAATCTACTTGGTATAATAGAATAACGTAAATATATGTTAGTTAAGTTATAGGTTTTAAGTTAGAGGAAGTGAAATATAAGTATGTAAGTAGAAGGAGGTAGTAGAAAGGAGGGTTTTTATAGTAAGTAGTATTATCGAATACGTATAGTGAGGGTGAGTGTGTTCTATATTATTATAGAAGTAAAGTTAAATGATTTTATTAAGATAATATATTTTTTTCAAATTAGATATAGTGAAAGCCTTAATATAAAAAAGAATATTTTAGAGAAGGAGTTTGGCTTGACCGGGATGGGTCAAGTTGGGCTGACTTCAGTAGCAACAGGAGCGAGAGGTATGATACAAAAAGTAACCGGACTAAAAGGTAGAAAGTGAGAGGGAAAGATGAAACGGCAAGTTAATTCCGAGTGGTATACATTGTGGCAAGGACGTAAGTGTAAACGAGTCTGTTACTCTGAGAAAGTATCGCAGAAAGGGGGGGATTTATCCACATTTACTAACAAAAAAGCTAAGGCTTCACGAGTAATGTTAAGGGAGGGTCATGGAGTGTTTTGACACCAACCATAATATAAATATTATAGTGTATATACCTAAGCTAGTGATGTATTTAGTATGTAGTATTAGGTTATATAGATAATACGTATATTGAGGTTAAGAGTTATAGTTTATATTAGTAAATGCTAGTAGTTATTTATATAATATAATCATAGAGAAGTAAATTAAGTTATGTAGTATTATGATAAATATGTTAAAGGGGGATATTGAGAGCGGGTTTTAATGTGGGATATCTTATTATAGATAGTATAAAGTAATAAGGGATAGAAGTGATATTAGGTATTAAGGATTAGTGGTGAGTGATTAGATATCAGAGTGATGAAGTAGGTAGGAAAATATTAGGGTTGTGTTGAGGTACTAATATATAAAGAACTAGCGGAGAATATAGTGGAATGTTACAGATGGATTAATATAACTAGTATAGTTGGTACTAATATCTAATATCTTAGGTTGAGATAATTAATTAGTGATAGGATAACATATATATGAGTGGTTAGTAGAAAGAGTATGGCGAGGTACTATAATATATACTAGTAAGGTGTAGATATATATATAATATCATATTAATATAATATATAAGGATATAAGGTAAGAGGAAAGGGGGATAGTAAATCTATACAAAAGACATGGATAAGGTGGATATGTGATGGTAATATATATAAGGAGAATGCATTATATATATATAGGAATATTATATAAATAGGTAAAGTGGGATATATATTAGGTATAATAGTAATTGAATGAGGGATATAGGATAAGAATATGTGTGAGTAGGTATATTTACGTGATAATATGGCTACTTATAGTAGGTAGGTTAAGAGAGGAGTGAGTGGACTGGATGATGTTAGGTATATAATTGGAGGGAATAGAGACGATATAAAGATAATGGAGTTAGTACAGTGATATATATGTTTTGGTTAGTTGAGTTTTGTAGGTTGTTTTGGGTGGGTTAGTTTGAGTTGTTGATAGGTTGTGTATAGTTAGTAATAAATAATATACGGTTATAATAAATATATATATATAAGAGGCTAGATTAGTACCAATACTTATATATATACCTATTACTATGGTTAAACTCCAGATATCCCGAACAAACCTTCTTGCAAAAACACATGGGACGTTGGCCAGAATTATAGCCACATTAAATTGGGTTTGTTCGTGCGTTCGAAATGGATAGATCGTAAGGCGAGTGTTTTTTTCCGGGATAGATTACAAAAATTTATGCAAATCTTTGAGAGTATTATAATGCAATACATAATTAAGCTTTGGCTAGATATAAAGTAAGGTATAAAAATTTAAGTTATTAAGAGTTAATAATAGATTAAAATAAATAATAATAAGATAACCTTGTTATTTAATATATTTATAATAGGTTTAAAATATATTTAACTCAAACATAGAATGGCATCGCATACTGAAACGGGAGGCTACTATTTTTTTAATAATATTTAAGCGGTTCAATATTTAATTATTATGGTATATTTAAGTTTAGTTAACTATTATGTTAAAGGTTATTAATATATAGTATATATTAATAATATAATATATTAATATTTATAATATATTATATATATATATACTATTATAATTATATATATATATATAGTTATATATTATTATATATATATATATATATTATATATCATAATATATTATTTAGTTTCCCTAAAAACTTAGTTTTCCCTTTGTAAAATTATAGCACAAATACAATTTAATTAGGCATATATAAATCTGGCGACGTCCCATTTTTTTTCCAATTAGGTGTTGGGCTATTCACTGGACCTTTACATATATATTATATATAATATAATATATATATAATATATTAATTATTATAATTAAATATTATAATATATATATATAATATATTATTTTATATATATCATTATTATATATGATGGACCGGTATCTTTAATCAGAAATAGTTGCAATATTTTTGACAGACACATTTTCATACGTTAGTACAGTTTGCAATTTGGAACAATTGATTTGCCGATGAAATCCTAGACGACATTCCTAGACTAGCCTTTTCAATATGGAAAATCTTTGAAAATACTCACTCGTAAAGATTTCTTAAAATTGAGGTCAGAAAAACAGAGAAAATATCAATAAGATCCAAATTTTCTCTATCGAAAAGGAATAACAGAACGGGTGTTTGTGTATGTAAGAAATCAAAGTAGAAAAATAGGAGAAAAGAAGAAGAAAATAAAAAGTAAGAAAAATAAAGATGAAGTAGTAATAGAAGAAGAAGAAGAGAAGAAGAAGAAGATGAAGAAGAAAAGAAGTAATGAAGTATAGGCAAGAAGAAAAAGAAACGGAGAAAAGAAAGAAGAAAGATAGATAGAAGATAGACAGAAGTATATATGTAGAGAAAACAAGAACAAATAGTATATAAAGAGTATAGAAGAAGGAAGAAGTAACTAGAAGAAGAATATAGATATTGAAATGTAATGAACGAAAGAAAAAGAAGAAGAGAAAAGAAAGAAGAAGAAGAAGAAAGGAAGAAGAAGAAGAAGAAGAGAAGAAGAAAGAAGAAAAGAAAAAGAAAAAAGGAAAAGAATAAAGAAGAAAAAGAAGAAGAAGAAGAAAAAAGAAAAGAATGTTAACTGAGTATAAGAAGTATAAGAAGTATAAGAAGATAGACTAATAAGTAAGAATTAAAGAGAAATCTTTTCTTAAAAATAATAAAGACATAAAGTAACGAAGAAAGTAGAAAAGAAGAAAAGAAAGAAGAAAAAGACAGAAAGAAGAAGAAGAAAGAAAGCAAGAAAAAAAATGGCAGATTTAAGGATCTGTTTGAGTAGAAACTTGTAAAGAAAAAGAAATTTTTCAATATCATTTTTCTTAGATGAAGGAAGAATAATTCTAGAATATGAAAAAAAAGTAACAAGTGCGAAGAAGAAAAGATATGAAAGGAAAAGGAAGATATGGAAGAAGAAGAGCAAGGAAGAAAGGAAGAAGGAAAGAAATTAAGGAAGGAAAGAAGGAAGAAGGAAAAAGGAAAAAGGAAAGAAAAGAAGAAAGAAGAAGAAGAAGAGTAAAGAAGAAGAAGAAGAAGAAGAAGAAGAAGAAGAAGAAGACAGATAGAAAAGAAGAAGAAGAAAGAAGAATAAAAGAAGAAGAAGAAGATAAGAAGAAGAAAGAAGATAGAAGAAGAAAAAGTAGATAAAAGAAGAAAATGAAAGGAGAAGAAAAGAAGAAGTAAGAAGAAGAAAATAAGAGAAGAAAGAAGAAGAAGAAGAAGAAAGAAGAAGAAGAATAAAGAAGAAGACAGTTTACATAATCATGTAATATCTTTTTAGGGACCATTAGCCATGACAGATGAAAAAAAAGTAATCAGTAAGTTACGTTACCGACTATTCATTTCCTATTCTATTCTGTGAAAATTTTAGATATATCACCTGTTTTTTTCTTCCGAATTTAAATAATTCTCTCACTAAAGCTCTTTCGGCGGCCATCACATGGAAATTGAACATTTGATAGTAATTAACAAAAATATACTATGATATATAAATAGATATATATAATATATAATATATATTATAATGATATATATATATTATATTATATATAATTTATATATATATATTAATATATATATATATATTATATAATATATATATAATATATATATATATATTATATATATGTAAATTAATAATATATACATATATATAATATATATATATATTATATATATATAATATTAATATAATATAATATTATTATAATTATATATTAATAATATATATATTATATATAAGATATATATATAATATATATATAATTATAATAATATATATATTAAATATATTACATATTTTATTATAATAATATATATATATATAATGAGTATATATTAAATATATATATTAATATTATTATAAATATATTAATATAATATATATATATATATATATATATATTATATAATATAATATATATATATATTAATATATACCTTTGCCCCTTCTTTTATATGGAGTAAGAGTTTAAAAATGAAAATGTCAATTTAGTTTAAAAAAACAGCAATTATAAAAACTTTCAAAATTTGTTCAAAGGTATGAGACTGTGATGGGCAAATCTGAAATAGATTCGATACGGGTTTTTCAGTTCGGATCGAAAGTTCCGATTTAGGGTCTTTAACCTTACTCGCATGATATCCAACTTATAACAAAGAGTTGGGGTCCCCAGCACTCTTCTATGGATTTAAATAAGTTAACTGTATATATGAGATCCCTATAACATAGCGATAACGTAAGCAGGGAGTTGAAAACCGTTCCAAGATTCTTCCTTTCTATCGAGAGGAGTGGTAGAGTCTCCCTGAGCTTTGTCTAACGCGCCCTACGCTTATTGACATGATTCGAATCCTGTCGAGAGTGAAATTTTTCTTAGTCTTATTGCAAATCTAGTTACAACAGTTGTGCCAACATTGGCGTTGCAATTGATTTCGTGGTTGACTTGCTCTGCAACTACCAGGAATTAGCCTATATATCGTAATGCCAAGTTGAACACCAGTAAAGGGTTTCAAACGCATACTCCATTCTAATATATATAGTATATATATATATATATATATATATATATATATATATATATATATTTATATAATATATATATTATATTAATATAAGCTATATACTTAATATATATATATATATATATTATTATATTATATAATATATAGTATATATATAATATATTAAATATCATCATTGTTAATAATTAATAATTTTTAAATCAGGGTTGAGGAAAAAATACACCCGGGGTCGACCTAAGAAATTTACGTTAGGTGTGAACTTGGGTGAGCTTTTTTTTTTTTTGGGAGGGGCTTTTTAAATAATTTCCAAAATTATTTATGAGGTAAAAAATAAAAATGGCCATAATTTATGATTTATTGCCACCTTTTAATGTCATTTCGATTTCTATAACAAATAATTAACAAATAGATATAAAATATTTTAAAAAGTCAATAATAAATAAGTGGTAACACATTGTCCAATTCTCATTGCTCGATAAATGTCATTGCTTCATTGGTGAAACTTGTATAGGTAAATGGATTGCTATTGTTACATGTTATTGACAATAATGACATAACAGTAATATCGTAAGTAAAGTAATTAATTCAGTAATGTATTTAAATTTATATTATTTAAACTTTGAACATTGTCATCACCATAATCTGAGGCTCTGGGAAGTTAGTATGTTAGCTCGCAATAGTTCAGTAGCTGTAACCTAGACACTAGGTAGAGTTGCACTGGATACCTCCCCGAGGAGTTGCCCACCTACCCAATATCGATTTTTTTATGGTAAAAACCTGGGTAAAATAAGAAGATTTGGAAACAAACATAAAAATTTGTTATATGTGCTTAGTAACTATAAAAAATTGAGCAAGGCACACTATTGAAAATTCAAGAGATTTTTTAGTTATTTACAGATTAAATATATATATATAAAAATAATAAATTAATCTTCTACCCCCAGTAAGGACTTTTATATATAGTAATATACATATATTATATATATACTATATATATATAATATTGTTTTATTATAAAAATATATAAAAATATATTTTATATATATATATATATATATATATATATATATATATATATATATATATATATATATATATATATATATATATATATATATATATATATATAATATATATATATATATATAGTATATATTATATATACTATAATATATATATAGTATATATTATTATATTATATATATATTATATATATATATATATATATATATATATAATATATATATATAATATTATATATATATATAGTATATATATATAATATACAGTATATATATAGTATATGGAACACTTTCGAAAATCTGCATAAATATTGACAGTAATTAAGAGGTGATAGTGAATGTGTGTTGGGTGATGGTGCAAGAAAGAATAGGTATTTTGGGGATGATGTTAATTAGGAAGGAGGAAGTAATGGGTAGAGTGAAAAAGTTAAAGAATGGTAAAATCTGCAGTTATATGATTGAAATTAAATCATAGGATGATAATGAATCAAGAACGAGGCGTTAGATGGTGATTGACTTGGATGGAAGTTGTGTAATAAAGCGTTTATAGAGGGGTATAGTTCCAAGGGTGTGGAGGAGAGCGGTAATAGTACTATATAAGGCGTAGAATTAGGGAGAAAAGGGGATTTGTAGAAATTATAGGGGAATAAGTTTATTGATGTTGTAGGGAAGGTATATGCTGGGATTTTGTCGAAAGTGTGCGTCGATTGACTGAAGGACTGATTGGTGATAGAACAAGGTGCGTTTAGGAGTGGGTAGAGGATGTGTGGATCATATCTTTACATTGAAATCAAATGATTGAGAAAATGAGGGAGAAGAAAAATAAACTTGTATTTAGGTTTTTTTATTGGATTGCAAAACAGGCGTATGATGGGTTAATAGGGAAGCTCTATTTTCTATGGCAGGTTCTAGTGATATATGGTGTTGGTGGTAGGCTTCTGAATGGGAATCAAAAGTATGTTATGACGATTAGTGTTGCGTGTGTAAGAATAAATGGTGTCAATGGTATTGGTTTAGGATTACTAGCGGAGTGAGACAGGGTGTGTTATGTCTCCTGTTATTCAATTTATATTGGATGGGGTTATGAAAGACTTCGAGGTGGGGATGGCAGGAATGGTGTTAGAAATGGAGATGAGTGGAGGGTGCCCTACCTATTATATGCCGGATGATTCTGTCTGTATAGCGCGAAATCTGAAGAGAGTCTTGAGATGATTGGTAGAGATTTGGGGCAGCGTGTGTAAAAGGAGGGGCTTGAAAGTAAAACGTGGATAAGAGTAAAGGTTAATGGTTGTGAGTGAGGACAGTCCTCAGTGTGAAGTTATTTAGATGGTGAGGCAGACTGGAACAAGTTGTCTGATGTTTAATCTTTAGGGATTATATTGGATGAGAGGGAAACGGCATGCAGGATGTGTAGTAGGCAAAAGTCTGTGAATGCAAGGAAAGGTGGCTGGTGCAATTAAATCGTTGTGAATGTAAAGGGACTACAGTCTTGAGTGTGCTAGGTCTTGACATAAGGGTATGTTGTTACCTGTGTTAATTGTATAGTAGTTGAGACTATGGTCTGGAATCAAGAAGTATAGACCTAAAGTTCAATGTGTTCAGAATGACAATCTTAGGGGTGTGCTAAGTGTGAGAAGAAATTGAATAAAATGAGGAAGTGAATTATTAGCGAGTTGTGGTGCTGAAGAAAAGGGGTAATGAGAGAAATAATGAAAGTATGTTCGAGATGGTTTGGTCATATGGAAATGATGAATGATAGTCGTTGTTTAAGCGGATGTATGTGGTCGAGTATGTTGGGGAACCGACCCGGCTGAGACCGAAGAAAAAGTAGATTGATTCAGTAAAAGGAATGTTTGAAGGAGAGAAATGCGCGTTTTGGTAGATGCGAGAAGAAAAGTGTGTGAGTAACAGGAGTGAATGGCGGGGGATTGTGAGGGGGTATGGTTGTGGCCACCTGGGCCATGGGATGAACCCTTACATTGACGAATTACCATAGTGAGGGTCCATCGCTGGCCCACCTGAAGCTTTAGGGTGGAATTTCTGACTGCGATGAGTTCTCATTAATTAATGGTACTGAGGGGGCGTAAAGGGCTGGGCTTTCGTTTCGACTTATGTCATGTTCTTCTACTGGTTTTCTTTTCTGAGCTCGTCACGCACCTTAATCCCATTCTTGGGAAAATAGAAGGAAGATAAAGAAAGAAAGAAATATATAATATATAAGATATAATATAATATATATATTATATATTAATATAATATATATAGTATATATATAGTATATATATTATATATATATATTATATAGTAATATATCGAATATATATATATAATATATATAGATATATATATATATATATATATATATATATATTATATGGAGGTATAGTTCCAAGGATTTGGAGGAGAGCAGTAATAGTACTCCTTGTATAAGGGTAAGGGTAATAAGGGAACTGTAAGAAATTATAGGGGAATAAGTTTATTGAGTGTTGTAGGGGAAGGTAATACTGCCTGGTATTTTGGTTGAGAAGAGTGCGTCGAGTGATCTGAGGGACTGATTGTGAAGACAAGGTGCGTTTAAGGATGGTAGAAGGATCGTGTGGATAACAGTCTTACATTGAAGACAAATGATGAGAAAATGAGGGAAAGAAGAATAAATATTATATTTAGGTTTTATGCGATTTACAACAGGCGTCATGATAGAGTTATGAGGGAAGCTTTAGTGGCAGGTATGTTAGTGAATTATGGTTTGGTGGTAGGCTTCTGAATGGAATCAAAAGTATTGATGACGAAGTGAAGCGTGTGTACGAAATAATGGTGTCAGTGGTGATTGGTTTAGGATTAATAGCGTGAGTGAGACAGGGTTGTGTTACGTTCTCCTTGGTTATTCAATTGTATATGGATGGGGTTATGAAAGAATTCGAGGTTGGGATGTGCAGAAATGGGTTAGAATAATGGAGAAGTGGAGAAGGAGTGGAGGGCCCTACCTATCTGTATGCGGAATGATTTGGTTCTGTGTGGCGAGTCTGAAGAGAGTTTGAGCGGAATTGGTGGAGAGATTTGCAGGGTATGTAAAAGGAGGGGTCTGAAAGTAAACGTAGATTAAGAGTAAGATTGATGGTTGTGAGTGTGAGGACAGTCCTGCAGTGTGAAAGTTATGTTAGATGAATGAGCACTGAGCAGAGTTTTGGTCTAGTTAAATATTTAGGATATGTGTTGGATGAGAAAGGGAACGGATGATGCGAGTGTAGTAGGAAAGTTTGTGAATGGCAAGAAGGTTGCTGGTGCAATCAAATCGTTGGTGAATGTAAAGGACTAAGTCTTTGAGTGCCCTAGAGTCTTACATGAGGGCATGTTTTACCTTTGTTATTGTATGGTAGTGAGACTAATGTCTGAATAAGAAGTATAGATCTGAAGTCAATGTGTTCGATGGACAATCTTAGGCATGCAGGTGTTGAAACGAATAAATAAAGGTGAGGAATGAATATAATTAAGAGAGTCGTGTGGTTGAAGAAAGGGGTAAATGGAGAGAATAGAATGAAGAGTATGTTGC
>JABUQX010035633.1:17500-32500 GCA_015478945.1 Trachelipus rathkii | reverse complement strand
CCTTTACGTAGACCTAGCGCACTCAAGACTTCGTCCCTTTACATCCACCAACGATTTAATTGCACCAGCCACCTTTCTGCCATTCACAACACTCACACTACACTCTGCATTATGCGTTCCCTTTTCATCCAACATATATCCTAAATATTTAAACTCGGACACTTGTTCCAGCTGCTCACCATCTAACATAACTTCATACTGAGGACTGTCCTCACTCACAACCATAACCCTACTCTTATCTACGTTTACTTTTAAACCCCTCCTTTTACACACACTCTCAAACTCTTCAGATTCGCCACACAAAACCAAATCATCCGCATATAATAGGTAGGGCCCTCCAATCTTTCTTCCAATTCTCCCATCATTCTAACACCATCCCCTGCCACCCCCACCTCTAATTCTTTCATAACCCCATCCATATACCCATATACAAATTGAATAACCAAAGAGACATAACACATCCCTGCCTCACTCTGCTATTAATATTGTGGCGTCTGGGGCAGGAGGCTGCTAGCCTCACCGATGACTTCTAAGCAGCCTCCGGGAAGAAACGCCACTTCATCGTGATAACGCTCACTCCCTTCAACATCTATTAATATTCTTCAATTTGAAGGTGGTTATTCAAGACCAGAACATAACCCCTTCAAATTGGTGACCCTGGCAGAGTGACATGTACCAATGGAGTGGCACAGCGAACATCAGCAAGCAACCATCAAATCAAGTTTCTTCTACTGGGCGCTACTCTGTTCGGTCATCCTGTGCCGCCTGTACCGTGCTTCTCACTGCAGGTGCGGACGCAACTGCACGTAAGAGTGACAGAGTGGTCCGAAGCCTTCTCAGTGACCTTAATGTGTGCACACCTGTCTCTCACCTGACAACTACGAGCTCTACAACCGACGTCTTCTTCCAGGTTCGGAGAGTGGAGTGTGCTCGCGGCATTGTCACTGGGGGGAGTTCTGTGGCATCTGGGGCAGGGGGCTCTGCTAGCCCTACTGAAGACTCCTAAGCAGCCTCCGGGAAGAAACGCCACTTTATCGTGACAACGCTTTAACTCTTCAACATCAAATATTCCTCTATTGAAGGTGGTTCTCAAGACCACTCACTTAACCCCTTCAATTGGTGACCATGCCGGAGTACATGTGCCCATCTGAGTGGCAGCAACGAACACCAATCAAGCAACCATAACACCCATCAAATCACTGAACATCCATCAAATTAAGTTTCTTCTGCTGGGCGCTCTCTGTTCGGTCATCCTGTGCCGCCTGTACCCGTACTCAAGCTTCTGCAGGTGCGAACCAACTGCAAGTAAGAGTACAGAGTGATCGAAGCCTTCCCAGTGACCTTAATGTGCGCACACCTAGCTCTCACCTGACAACTACACGCTACTACCCGACGTCCTTCCAGGTCCGGAGAGCGGAGTGTGCTCGCGCATTGTGCACGGGGAGTTCTGTGGCCGTCTGGGGCAGGAGACGGCTAGCCTCAACCGATTGACTCCTAAGCAGCCTCCGGGATAAGAAAACGCCACGTTCATCGTGGACAGATGCTCACTCCCTTCAACATCTATTAATATTCTTCAATTTGAAGGTGGTTATTCAAGACCAGAACATAACCCCTTCAATATTATTAAAACCAATCACTTTTGATTCCTTTTATTCCTACACAAGCTTCACCTATCGTCATACATACTTTTGATTCCATTCAGAAGCCTACCACCAGCACCATATATCACTAACATCTGCCAATATCGAGTTTTTCCCTATTTAATCATATCATACGCCTGTTTTGCAAATCCATAAAACTAATAACCTTTATTCTGCTTTAATTTTTCAGTTTGCTTCTATGTAAAGATTTAATCCACACATCCCATACCATTTCTAAACGCACCGTGTTCTTCACCAATCAGTCCTTCAGTCACTCGACGCACTCTTTCGTCAAAATACCAGCATATATCATCCAACAACACTCGATAAACTAATTCCCCCCCATAATTCCTACAGTTACCCTCATCCCCCTTACCCTTATATAAGGGTACATTATTATTATTGTTATTATTATTATTATTATTATTATTATTATTATTATTATTATTATTATTATTATTATTAATTATTATTTTATTATTTATTATATTATTATCTACAGGTGAACCTTTGACGTTCTTAGCCGGCAAGGGTCATTTACCTGTGCTTCATCCAAGGAAGTTGCCGTACAGACTAGTACTTCTATTCTCGAACGTATTTTGAACAGAAGAAAGATTGAAAAAGTTGATTAAAATATCGGTGAAAATATAATAATCTGATTTGATTTAATGTTTTCAAAAAAAATTTATTTACAAGTATCAGGATACTGCCTCATTGCTGGAAATTTAGTTCTTTTAATGGAAAATGTTAATTAATATTATATATAAATGATAATTTTTTATTATAATCTTTAAAATTCTATTATTATTATTTTATTATTATAATTAGTAATTATTTTATTATTGATAATTTATTTGTAATAAATGGCTGTTGATTTAAGGATTTTTGTTGTAAGTTTTTTACCACCTAGATATTGAAAAGTATTGATATATTTTGTTCCTCAATTTTATTTGTTTATTATTTGGGCCAATAAACTAATATTGATATATGCAGAATAAAAATCTTTCTCTTTTCTTTTATATTATTATTAATTATTATTATTATTATTATTATTATATTATTATTATTATTTATTATTATTATATCTTTCCTTTCTTTCTCATCTTCCTCTTTTCCCCAAGACTGGGGTTAAGGTGCGTGTCATGCTTCGGAAAAGAAAAGCACTAGAAGAATATGACAAAAGTCGAAAAGAAAGCCCAGCCTTACCTGCCCCTCTGTACCATTAATTAGTGAGAACTCGTCACAGACAGAAAATCCACCCTAGAGCTTCGCGGGACCGCGACGGACCCTCACTATGGTAAATCGTCAGTGTAATTGTTCATTCACTGGCCCAGGTGGCCCACAACCATGCCCCCTCACAAAACCCCGCCATTCACTTATTTATTATTATTATTATTATTATTATTATTATTATTATTATTATTATTATTATTATTATTAGCATTTATTACGGAGGTGAAATTACAAATTTTTATATAGTTGGAGATGTATCATATGATTGATGTACTAAGCATTTATAATTCATAATAATAGATTTCGGTAATAACTAATAAGTTTGGTAAAATGGATACAATAATAGGAATAAGAATTAAATTTAAGACTTTGTCCGTGGCTTGCATACTAACTTTAAAACTTGTGAAACACCACTTTTTTAACTCTTATCCTAACCAATTGCTGTTTGAAATTTATCGATATACAAGCTGCTGCGTAATTTCCGATTGAAGGGTGGAGGATGTGCCTTTAAATGCATTAGCAGTCCTGTAATATTGTATGAAAAGCTTGTTATATTCTTAACTTCGTTAACTTAAAATATATTTCAGCTATTACAGTAATTTTGTGTACCTGCTACTAATTCCCTCAGTGGAACAGATTTTTTAGTCATTTACTTATTTTGAAGTAATATGCTATTTTTCACCTAAACTTAAATCACGTGCTCGAGGGAGTTGACATATTAATTTCCTCCACCGTTCCGTCGCTCCCTTAGTACAAATGGTGCCTTGTTCTCGCATGAATAATGTGAGAGTATTGGAAACTCAGGCTCGGTCGTTGTGGTGCCTCCTTTCCAGCAGCATCTGCTCTGTGGAATTCCTTGACCTCATCTGTTTTTCCTGCTGTATTCAATCTTCCTCTCTCTTAGACTCACGTCTGCTCCCACTCGAGGGAATTGCGTTTGGCATGGAATTGGGTGAGTTTACTTTCATTTTGTTTTTTACCCCCTCCTTGGAAAGGGCCCTGCCCTTGAGTGGTGGTGGTAACGTGTAAAAAAAAAAATAATCTAAAGGTCAATCTAAAGGATCACTGCTTCGCCACTAGCCTATATGGCTACAAATATTAATCTCTGTTTCCGTTAGTAATGACAAGAATCTAATCGCTTTCAATATTAATTCTCTCTCATCCCCTTTGAGAGGGGGCTCAGACACTGTCAGTGAAATTCGTCCTTCAATTCTTTTTATATTTTGTTTTTATTCTTTTCCCTTATTATTATTATTATTATTATTATTATTATTATTATTATTATTATTATTATTATTATTATTATTATTATTATTATTATTATTACCCCCAATAACTTACCCACCTTGCTGTGGTGGTGGCCTCCGATACCTTTTTCGAATTGTATCTGTGAAGACTTAAGTTAATGTATTTTTTTTTGGCTGATTCCCCCTCCCCCCCCTTTTTTGTTTAGTGGTTGTCCAACTTTCTCCCTATGTTCTATAGTATAATATTATTATTATTATTATTATTATTATTATTATTATTATTATTATTATTATTATTATTATTATTTTCATTGTAATTATTTTTCTTATTTTTATTCTTCTTGATTTTACCTTTATTTTCTTTATTATTATTATTATTATTATTATTATTATTATTATTATTATTATTATTATTATTATTATTATTATTATTATTATTATTATTATTATTATTTATTATTAGTACAGTTTGGTATGCCTTCTCCTCCATTTTCTGTATGTACTATCCTACGTATTCCTGATCTCTTTCTTCTGAGAGTCTGCCCAATCTTCTGAATCCTGGTGGCTATCGAGCTGTTGCCACTGTGCATATCATATACACATCTGCCCTCCTTTCTTTCGTGGTGAGGGTAAATTTCAAAATCCGGTTTCTCGCCTTCCCTGGGCCGCCTATTCGTTGAGAACCCGAACCTTTGCCTAACCAAACTGAGGGCTATTAGCAGCTAATTGATTATAATCCTGGGCTTCGCGTCCTATCCGTGTATGCATGGCTAACATTTTTTCATCTTAGAGACTGGACGCGGAGTTCTGGGAGGCTTTTTCAAGGCTACATCTAGGGCCCACCCTACGGGGTGGGGTTTCGTGGAGGGAGGTTTAATGCTTTGGGTAAGCAGTTTGTTCATCATTAGTGTTAATGTATTTGTGTCTATTTATTGCGCAGCAGATGTTTAAATAGAGCATTTTTTATGGGGAAAAATAGAAAAAAGAATAGCGCTTTCAAGAAAAGCGGAATTCAATATCTGTCTGGCCTCCAACCCGACCCCTTCCTGGCCATTTCTAGACCAGCGACCAATAGGGACTTTGATGTTCTCATTGATGAAATGGTACTCCTCCACCCCAACCAATAATCTTACATTATAAGGAACTCATTTCTAGGACTACCCAATCTAGATCAGCAGAGACTGTTCTGGCCTCTCAACACGATCTAATCATTCAATCCTTACGTCAGCCATCACTAGAACCACGGCGCCAGCAAGGTCTCCATCCTCGTCTTCAGAATACATCAGCTCCAACGAGCGCTTTCTCAGACCCCCCTCCTGGGGTACCGAGTCTAACTTCATAGTTCATACCCGCTTTATTTTTATTTGCATTCGGTATCATCACGTCCACTGACTGCTATAAGCCAGCTCATCCTTTGTGATGCTTTGGAAGCTGCTCTTTAAACAACTGTGCCACAGGCAACGGACATTGAGGAGCGATTCTAAAACCAAAGCCAGGTTCTTGCATCGCTATCGCATCTGGGGAAGCTTCCTGTTCTTTCTAAACCTAACTTTGTTCGTAGCACGTCATAGGGAACCATATATGAGCCAGACATTCTCACATATTTGCAGAGACGAAAGTGCTAATCACCGACGTTTATCGGTACCCTCCTCGTAAGGAGGACTCCTCCACGACGAACCATCGTCTCCTACTTAGTACTTACCTTCTCTGTTCCTCTCCCTTCAACCAAAGTAAAACTTGGTTTTACAATGCATATGGTTTGGGACCTATGTGCCCTTCCCGAGAAGGTGTTTCAAGTTGCATAAATTTGGTCACCACCAGAAATATTGTTGGTCTCTGCAGACCATATGTCCAACCTGCTGAAGTTCTCTCGACCCCAACTGTGAAAAACATCTTCCTTGTTGTAATAACTGCAAGGGTCCACATCCAGACTCATTTGTCCACTGCGCCTTCTTCGCCTTGGAGAAGGGAATCCTAGAGCAGTGCGCACTTCATAACTTTGTTCGTCGTGAGGCAGCGCCCCAAGCTAGGGAGAAGTTACCTCATCATCCTCTTTCTTATGCTACAGAGACAACTAATACCTCTACAGTCGGCTCTAACATTGCGCATCGCTTTCGTGCGTTGTGTCCAGAACTTCCTCCATTTTAGCCTATTTCCCCTCGGCCTTCTGTCCCAGATTCCGGGTTACCTGGTTTGGTGATTCCTATTGTTTATTACAACTGTCCTCCCCAACTCTTTTACCATGGTTCGCAAAAACCACGCGTCGTCCATCGCCTGCACATATAACCCTCTCATGATGTCCATATTGATGAGATCCATGTCCCTCTCGATTGGATGTCTACTGATATTGATACCTTTTCAGCCTCTGAGGTCGATAACAACCGTTTTTGTCCGGTGTCTGACTTTCCTTGCACTATCTCCTGGAAACGCCCTGCATCAGTTTCCCATCCGAAAGTGGGTCTTCCCGAACCAGACATCCTTACTCGTTTGCGTATCATACGAGTTGCCGACTTCTTAAAACAGAAGACCCCATTCGGAGTGAGGGTTGACATTCTCTACAGCCAAAATGTGCTATCCACTCAGAACACCCGAGTGGTAAACCTACGACTAGTTGATCAACTTTTACCTCTTCCACAATAGTGTCCCACACGCCGCCTGGGACTGAACTGCGTCAACCATACTCGAGTGATTCAAAAACTTACTCGGATGCCACCATGGACTCTTCGGACAATTCTTCTTCCGTTGCTCGGCCTCGTTATTACTGGAGCTCCAATCCATGGGTCTTCAAAGTATTGTTGAGAACCCGAACCTTGCCTAACCACTGAGGGGCTATTATGCACTTGGGTGTATAATCCTGGGCTTCGCGAGAGAAACCTTACGGGGTCGCGGTCGTCCTGCTGGGATTGGTAGCTCTGTGTCGCTCGGCGAGGAGGGGGGTTTGGTTGCTGATGGGGTTCGGAAGGTGCAGTCTTCTTCCCTCTCTGACTCTGCTGTACCTACACCCGAGTCGTTTGGCCTCTCTCTTTTTGCAGGTGGATCCTGCGACTTCGATTACGGACACCAAACACCTGCCTACCAGTTTGTCATTTGACACTCCTGGTGATGACATTCCTCAATGTCTCTCTCTACACTCTTCCCCGGCCATTGATAATGCCTCTACATCAGATGCAGCAGTACCTCCTGCATAGGCGCAGTCCTCTTCCCAGTCTGCTACGTTGTCAGATGTGAGTGTGACCATTGGTAAGAGTGTTGGAGATGTTGAGGATGACTTGGCACCCCTCTTTGGAGAGCAGTCTCCTAAAGTTGCCAGGCACCTCCCCGGTCCTAAACAAAGAGGCCCTCACATTTCCCTATTGCATGATATTCCTCTTCCCCCTGGGTTTGACGTTCCGGTATGTGGGTCGTTCAGTTGCTCACAGACTCATCAGCCATTATCTTCCCAGACGATGGCTAAATCTCAGCAGATAGTGACTATTGTCACGGATCGCCCGGAAAATTGATTGTATCTCCTTTCTTTTATGGCAAGTTTCATTCAATGGAACTGTCGTGGATATTTTCCTAACTACGAAGAGCTAAAGAGACTAATTGTACTCCTCAGTCATTATCTTCCCAGACGATGGCTAAATCTCAGCAGATAGTGACTATTGTCACGGATCGCCCGGAAATTTGATTTTCTCTTTTCTTTATGGCAAGTTTCATTCAATGGATCTGTCGTGGATAATTAATTTTCTAACTACGAAGATCTAAAAAGACTAGTTGTAGCGCATCAACCGATGGTTATATGCTTGCGGGAACTACAACTTCGCAATTGAGCCCTTTTGCAACCCTCCAAATACAGGGAGCCTCTTACCCTGAATCGAAAAGCTAATGATGGAGGTGGGGCAGCGATTCTGCTTCACGAATCTGTCTCATTCACTCAAATTCCCCTCCCAACTTGGTTACATACCGTGGCGGCTAGAATTCATCTTGACACATTCCTTACACTGTGGTCAGTGTACCTAGCACCTAGCTGTACCTATATCAAGGCAGATCTTGTAGATTTATTTAGGAGTCTCGGCGTCCATGCTGGTCCTTGGCTACTTTAGCCTCCGCCACCCACTGTGTGGAGATTCTGTTACATCCCCCAAGGCGGATTGGCTATTGGGGATTTTAAATGATTTCTCATTGGGATGTCTCAACTCTCAACAAGGGTCTTCCAACTTTTGAGCGTTTTGATAAGCGCATTTCTTCCTGTGTTGACATTTCCTTGTGTTCCATCTCGGCTATGGATCGTTCGGGTGGGAAAGGTTGACTTTCTTTTGTGGGAGTGACAGCTAACCGATCGTCATTCCTTCCTTCAGTCCTTGTCCGCAGAAACAACCTTATTCTAGCTGGTGGTACGACAGAGCATATTGGCCTTCCTTTTATCAGGCCACTTACTTTCCCATCCTTCCTGCAATAACTGTGTTCCTGTCTCTGACGGAAGCTTTCATGGCATTTCAGGACGCGATCCTCAAGGAGACAGTGGACCATATCCTCCGTTCATCTGGGAACAGAAAATCAACGTCTCCTTGGTGGAATCAAGAATGTGTTTGGGCTACTCTTGAAAAGTAATATTTCCAAACAAAGAAGCAACATCTCCGGAAACTATGCCTCCTGTTAATTCTCTACACTGTATCATTTGGTCTATTAAGGTTGTGCGTAAAGTTACTCCAGAAAACACCATTCAATTCCCCCCCAATTTATGAAAATGTCGTTTCTGCTCCCAGAATGGTGCTGATGAGCTGAGCTTTCACTTTGCTTCCTTCTCCAGTAAGTCCCGATATCGTGAACCGTTTCGCTCTGACCTCTTATGTGTGTGGACCACAGACTTTTCGGTTCCACCTGGAGAGGACCCTGATTACAATAAATTATTTACCAGAGCGGAATTTCGGGAAGCCCTCAAACTTTGCAATGATGGAGAACCTAGCTGAACCTGATGGTATTTCCTTTCCGACGATACGGCATGTTCATTCGTCAGCCTCGGCATTCCTCCTTAGTCTATTTAATAGAATCTGGGTGGGAGGCATCTTCCCTCCTGTCTGGTTGACGGCATATGTTTCTATTCCGAAACCTAGCAAGGACCCATCTTCCACAAATAATCGTGGGCCGATTTCATTGGCCTGCGACACATGCAAGCTGATGGAAAGAATGGTGGCCTCCTGTCTTGTTCCCACGCTCGAACGGGTCCATGCGTTTCCTGGCCACCAGTTAAGTTTTCGTTATCATCGCTCAACTCAGGATCCTCTCCTTCGTTTAGATCACAACATACGTGCAGCATTTGCTTCTAAAAAAATGACCCTGGCCGTTTTCTTTGATATTGAAGAGGCATATGATAGCACGTGGAGGATAGGGGTTTTGCAAAACCTTCGCTCGTTGGGTCTCATGGGGCAGCTCCCCCCTTTTCCTTCAGGCACTGATGTTAGATCGTTCGTTTCGAATTCGCTGTGTCCCCACACGTCGTCGTGACTTTTTGTCATGGATGAGGGGTGCCGCAAGGCAGTGTGCTAAGTGTGTTGCTTTTCGCAATAGGCTTCAATGGGGTAGACTAATTAAATAACATTTTCCAAAGGTCATATATCTTCAAGGACTCCAGTTACGTGGTCGCGACTTTTTGCAGCCTTCCAGGTATAGAACACTTTAATTTCTTTGAATCGTGGTGTAAATGACAGGGGTGGGGCTAGGATTCTTTTTCATGAATCTGTCCTATAAAGCCAGATACCACATGCTTCTCATTTGCGTGCCGTGGCAGCTCGGATCCACCTCGATTCACCTTCGACACTTTTTTTTAAATTACCTTACTCCAAGTTGTACATACACTAAAGAAGACCTGCATACCCTGTTTAAGACCCTCTCCCACCGCCTAAACTCATCTTGAGAGACTTTAACATACGCCACCCTCTTTATGGAAATTCCTTATCGTCTACTAATGCAGAGTAGCTTATCGACATTTACAGAAAGTTCTCCATGTGATGTCTTAATACAGACCTATTTACGTATGGACGCTTTGACACACGAACACCTTCCTGTGCTGACATCTCAATTTGTCCTTTGTCTTTCATTGACCTCTTTTGGTGGGAGAGATCCGTTTTCCTCTGTGGAAGTGACCAGTATCCGATAGTTTTCACGTCTCTCAATCCCACCTCCCTGTTGCCGTCGTATTCTTGCTGGAAATTCGGCAATGCGGATTAGTCATCCTTCCATCAGGATGCATATATGTCGTGTCTCCCCGCCAGGAAATTGTTTCATTCACCTGTGAATGCTTTCCATTTCTTTGTGGACACTACTTTCGTGGCAACTGCGGCAAACATTCCTCTCTCTTCTGAGTGTCAACGTCATTAACCTCTTGGTGGAGTCGGGAGTTCTCCCAGGCGAATCGTGAAAAGCGGAAGCTTTATGGATCATACAAAAATATTCCATCTCCTTCCAACTTACTCATTTTCAAGGGTGTGACAACTCGACTACGATGCATTAATCGGAGAACTGGAAAACAATATTTTAGGAACTATGCTTCTACGTTCAACTCCTCCACTCCGTTATCGTCGGTTTACAAAGTCATAGGAAAAATCTCGTAAACACCATGGGGAACCTAGCTCCCATCAACCTATGAAATGGCCCTCAAGTGTCTGATGTTATCTCCTCTCCTGCTTTGGTTGCCGATGAACTGGGATATCATTTTGTAGCCTGTTAAAGTGTCTCCAGGTAAAGGGAGCCGTTTCATACGGCCCGCTCAGGGGTACAATCCCGGACTTTTCTGTCACCCATGGCTCTAACTCACCTCACAATCAACTATTTGGGCCGAATTTCGGAAGTCCTGGGCTTGTGTAAAGATGGGGCTATATATATATAAAGAAAATAATAATAATAAACAATTATATATAATAATAATATATATACTATATATATATTAAATTATATATAATAATATATATATTAATATATATATATAATAAGTATATATATAATTATATATATATATATCAGATATATATATATATATATATATTAACTATGATATATATAATATATATATTATATATATATCATAATAATATAGTATAATATATATATATATATATATATATATATATAATATATATATGATATATATTATAATATATATATATATATATATATATATATATATATATATAGTATGTGTATTACTATTATATATTGTAATATATAATATATATGTATATATAATAATAGATATATATATATATATATATATATATATATATATATATATATATATATAATATATATACTATATTAAAGTATATATTTGTGGTCTGGTGGAAGGGGCTGGCGTACCACCACGAGTGAGCTCCAAAGTTTAGCCCCCCCGGAACGAAAACGCCAATTCATCGCGACAACGCTCACTCACTTCAACATCATCTAGTCTTCAGCTAATGAAGGTGGTTCTCAAGTCAACTCACTTACCACCTTCATATTGGTGACCCCGGAGTGACTAGTGCCACTGGAGTGGCACAACGAACACCAGCCAGCATCCCATCTTCTCTCAAAGTTGTTCGCCGTGGTAAGACATTTCGTTGTAGAGTTTGTTTTACCACAATCGTCAACGCTTAGCATACATCAATTCCAGTTTCTTCTGCTGGGCGCTGCTCTGTTCGGTCATCCTGTAACGCCTGTACAGTGCTTCTCACTGCAGGTGCAGGCCAACTGCACATAAGAGTACAGAGTGGTCGAAGCCTTCTCAGTGGCTTTAATGTGTTCACACTTGGCTTCTCATCTTGACAGCTGACCAAACGTGCCTTCAGGTGCGCAGAAGCGGTAGTGTTTCTCGCGGCTATTGTCCACTGGGGGAAGTTCTGTGGCGTTCTGTGAGGGCTGCGACCCCACCACCGATGAGTCCAAAGCAGCCCCCCGGAACGAAACGCCAATTCACGCGCGACAACGTCACTCTCTTTCAACATCATTTAGTCTTCGCTACATGAAGGTGGTTCTCAGACAACTCACTTACCCGCCCTTCATAATATATATATATTATATATTAATATATATATTATATATAATAGTATATATTACGTACATAAATATTATAATATATATATACTAATATATAAATATATACGTAATATATATATATAGTATATATAAATTATAAATATATAATATATATAGTATATACTAATAACTACTATATATATATATTATATTATATAATATATTATATATATATATAATATATATTATAATAATTATCTATAAATATATATATACTATAATATATACTTTATATATATTTAATTTATATATATATATATATAAGTATATATATAGTATAATATATATATAAATATAAATATATATATATTTATACCTATAATAATTTATATAACCTATATTATATTATATATTATATATAATATATGTAGTTATACTAATATATATATATATATATATATATATATATATTATATATATATATATATATATTAATATATATATATATACTTTATATATCAATATATATATAATTTTATTAAATATTATAATATTTATATATATATCTATATATATATACATATATATATATATATATACTAACATATATATTAATATATATATATATATATATATACTATATATATATATATATAGTATATATATATATATATATAGTATATAGCTATATATATATATAGAATATTTACCGAACCAGGTTCGGCCGGACTTTTCCTGCCGAAACCTCGATTTTTTGGCAGTTCCGGTTCCGGCGGAACCTAGCTTGTTCCCCAGCCGAAACTAACCGGAATCTTCTCTACTTTTTCAAATGTACTTTCTTAATAAAATTCAGTAATTGATTTGTCATTTACACAGTTATGATTTGCATAAAAATAATGAATAATTGAATAAGTACTATACAGTCGTCCCTACGCTAGACACGCCGGGTTACGTGTCACTGCACACCCCGCGTTATAGGCCGAGGTATCGCGACATGATATACACTTTAACACCCCTGAAAAATCTGGATTCAATTTTAAGATTTTTAGTCTTTTTGTAATAGTGTGAATAAAAATAGCAGCAGTATTTTGCTATCACCTTAAAATAATGAATAAATTTGCAGATACAAGTTATTACAGAACAGTATCATAAAACATAGTTTTATGGACTAGTTAATTTAGTAGGATATTATTACATTTACAGTACAATACTCCTAACATATCTTTAAATGAGCAAAAAAGTTTTTTACTTTTTTTAAATGAAAAAAAAATACAATGTACAAACCTTTAAAAAAATTTGGAAGATAAAACTTGTTTTATATATTTATTGTAATAGCCTGAGGACTGTAATATAAAATTTTGAAGTTTAGCCAATTGAGCACAAAATTAGTTTCTTTCAAATTGTAAATGAAGTTGAGGGTGTAAGAGATGAAGGCAGCCCAGAATCTGTAGGTTGTATTGGTGCTTTTTTGAGAATACATCGTTATCCGGTAATGACGCTTTTGCCTTTTAGCTCACCAAATATTTCTTCTTTTTTGCTTTTCATTTCATTAATTCCTTAACATATGTATGTATTATTTTATTTTATTTTTTGCAATTTTAATTTTAATTTTTATCTTTTAACCATATGTATTACAGAATTTTAATTTTTATTTTTGTAATTTGTAATTTTAATTTTTCTTTTTATTATTCTTTGGCCAACCGCGTATAGCAAGATCGCGTTCTATAATACCGCGTTCTACGAGGGACGACGTATGTGAACAAATATCATGATAAAATGACCTTAGACTCATATACTTTAGAAAAACTTAAATATTGAAACAATAATTTGTCACACTCACGGGTAGCTTAATACTCTTTGTAGAACGGGGCTGGGGATACTTTTTTTGATTTTTATTGAATTTTTTATTTATTTTTAACACAAAATTGCTTTTTTATTTATTATTATAAAAATTAGTTAAATAATACCTATTATTGTACCTTAATTTAATAATTAGCTTGGTAAAATCAATTATTTAGTTTTAATAGTTATTGAAATTATATATATAATATAATATAGTATATATATTTATATATATATATAATATAGATTATTTAGTATATATATATATATAGATATATATATATATATATATAATATACATATAATAATATAATAATATATATACTATTATATATATAATATATATATATATATATAATAATATATATTATATATATATATATATATATATATATATATTATATATATATATATATATATATATATATATAATATAATAGATATAATATATATATATATATATATTTTATGTTACTGTATAATATTCTTGATTACTCTAATTTTATCTTATTCTTTATTTAAGAAATGATTTGTGAAACACATTGATGAATTTACTTACTATGTAGATGAAATATACTTTTCATTAATTAGGGTAATAGCTAGGATATTATTATTATTTAGAAAAAAAAGTTACTCTAAAAATAATATAAAAAAAATCGATTTTTTTTGTAATAAAAACAAAAATACGTAAAGAAAATCAGTTGATTTACATATTTGATCTTTTTGATTGGCAATTCCGTGCTCTAGAATCTGGACCTGGGGATAAATAAAATTTGTTCACAGGTATTATATTATTATCGTTATTCTATTTTTATTTATTTATTTATTTTTTTTTTTTATATTATTTTATTATTATTATTATTATTATAATTTTGTTATTATTATTATTATTAAAGAAAATATTAACTTTAACAGTAGAAAACTACTATACAAAACTATATTGTCAACGAAAATTTCATTGATATTTTAAAAAAATATTTTGAAAACAAGAGATTATTATTTTCTTACTTAAGTCACTTGATTTTAACTTTTTGAAATATAATTTATGT
>JABUQX010035633.1:7500-12500 GCA_015478945.1 Trachelipus rathkii | reverse complement strand
ATTATATATAATTAGAGTGTTACCGGAATTCAACGGTCCGGCCGGGAATTGAATTTTTTTTCCGTTCCGTTCCTGAACCGGAATTACTAATTTACTCCTGAGAAAAAATTTGCTGGAAAGGGATTTATTTTACATAACCATAGCCCATCTTTTAACAAAAATATAATAGTAGCCTCATTTGTAGTATTATACAGTGTAATCACATACCCTACAGTTTATTTAAATAAGGTATTTTTAAAACGTTTTTCCTCAAAATATAATTCGTTTCTTGAAATGAAAATAATTTCTCTGAATGTATGGGGGAGACTGGAAGGAGAGTAATTTTTGGGCTAGCACTGCTATGTTTGGGAATTTTAGCTTTGGTCACTTTCCAACAATTAAGTAATTCTTGTTACCACAATAAAAATGCATTTCTCTGTTACATACATAATGCCATTTTTCTTTAAGAATTTCACCTTTTGAAGAGCACTGATTTTTCTTTTTCTTTCTTACAAACCTTGATCTCACTGTCATTTTCACTTTCTTCAAACTTATAAAAACTACGTAACTTTGCAGTGATTTCTTTTCTTAATGCCTCCTTGAATGATTTTGAGGTAACTTGGCAAATCTAAAGTTTATTGTAGAAAATTGCTCGTTTCTAAAAAATGGATGGATGGACTCATCTCCTGAACCTTCTTCTGTAAATGCTACTACTATAATCACTTTCCACCTTCAATTATTTGCATTTTCTTCAAGCATCCATTTCTACTCAATTCTCTTATTTCATAAAAATAAATTCAGTTTGTATCTTGGGTCTACTACAGTACTTAAAACAATTATCTTGTTTGAGATAGCTTCTATAGATTCTTCTTTTCGTTTCTATTCGTGAATCTGAGTCTTTTTGACTTCTTCTGCTCTTCTTTTCAGGTATGTTTTCTGTTGTCTTCCTCACGAGTTTGAGAGATATGCTGGAGCTCAAATATTGAGAATAATTGATGATATAATTGATTTGCTCTATAGTTTCCGTAACCATGAGAAATGGTTGCTAAACTCTTAGAATTTTTTCAAGTATTTGCCATTAATTAGCAGTCAAAGCTTAAATGATTGATTGTTCAATAATATAAACACTTGCAGAGGTCTTTTCAAACATGCAATTCTTTCTAGAATCAAATATGTGCTATCCACCCTTGTATTAACATCTTGAATTGCATAAAGTGGGGCTTGCAAGCTGTGGATCCAAGTCTCTTTGTATTCTTTTAAGTTCATTACGCTTAAAAAACTGGAATGATTGGAAATCGTGAACAATATTCCTACATTTCTTTATTAAATCACACCGTTCTTTGAGAAAATAAGGCATCTTTTATAATAACAAATTGAATTTATGAATAAAACAAGAAAAAACTTGTGTGTATCCTGCTAAATCAGTTACAAGTTTATGTTATATGCTCCATCTCAAAGGATCAAATGGATTGTATTGTTAGAAGGAATTTCCCAATTATTCATCATAATTTCAAAACTTATAGTAATTTTAATTCCAGAATGAGAACTGGGGAAATACTTGCAATGTGGAGTACACAGTCCATTTTTTTTAAAACTCAGCTGCGTAAAAGCCAGATAGCAAGTTAAAGGAGTAAATAACTCCTGATGAATTATTTAGCTCTCCTATATATTCTTAGTTAAAATTATATCTTGATCAGCCTTAGATAACTTCTTCAAATACTGCTGTCATAATTTCGCCGTATTGACAGTTGTAACATTTCTTCGTCACAAATAATATTTTCTACTGAATAAAGATATTTTGGTTTGAAGATGCAATAAGTTTTATGGAAATCCCTTCTCCTCTGTGACTGTGAATGGCTGGTTACACATGCGATAAAAATCATTATTTTCTGTGATTTGAGGTCATTGATATGCCAAATCCTTTTTGGGAGAAACTCTTCTCAAAACTCACTTATTTCACGAGCTTGGATCTATTGCTCTTTGTGGTTTCCCTGTCTCAGAAAGACTCTCCCTTTTACTAATATAATTTTTGGACTTCCAGATATTCTCTCCGATGATGATTTTCCATATGCTCATGAAGTGGTGTTCTTGAAGTATAAGATTTTTATGTTGAAAGTTAATATAAAATATATTTTTTTTTACATTTCTGTTATAAGCTTTACACGCTGATTCTAAAATTCCGCGTTCCGGCCGCGAATTCCAGCCGGAATTTTTTTTGTGATTCCGCTATCCGTTCCAGCCGGAACTGAAAAATTTCAGTTCCGGACACCCCCTAATATAGTATATATATATATATAATATATATATATATATATATATATAATATATATATATATATAGTTATATATATATATATATAATATTATATAGTATATATATATATATTCTGCAAACAAGTTCAACTTTAAATATCTTCATCCTTGTATCTATAGTTCAGAGAATTAATCTATATTTGGTTCTACTTTGCTTCACAAATGGTAGTTTTCTGTGTAACCATTTGCACTGATGACCATAATACCGTTGATATCACTCATCATTTCAACTTTCAGCTGTCAAAAGTTAAAACTTTAGGACCAAAAGCTTTAATCACATGACGTTAATCAGATAACATTACAATTAATGCGACCAAAAAAATAAAGGTAATTATGGGATTATCACTGACTTGCGGTTCAATGTAAATATGGGTACTGTATGAAAAACTAAACATTTAATTGCCCACATAAAATGGTTGTAAAAAGGTAAAATCATATAGCAGAACTGCTATATCTCAGATTTTTATAAAAATCACATAGAATCAAAAATTATAAGAAGAATAAAAAAAACAAATGTGGTTCGCTCTCTTGAGGAAAAAAAGTTACAGCCTCTCAAAGTTTTGAATTTCTAATAGGATTTTTTTTTTTTTTTTTTTTTTTTAAAAACAGGATATAGTGTCAGGCGGGGTGACCAGGCCCGCCTCTTTAGGAGGGGTGTTTGGTCCACTCTAAATAAAAATTAAAAAATAATAAAAAAAAAAAAAAAATTTTGTTCTGCTCATGTTTTCGGCAAAAGTCTTGTAGTACAAGGGTTATGATATTCCCCTCATCAGTCATGCTATACAGTTTTTATACTCTTACAAAAAATGTTAGGAAATTAGGGTACAAAATTTCCTTCATTAGAACTTCACTTTTGAAAAATGTTGAGTTTTTTTAACTTCGTTATAAAATGAAAAATTGTGATCGATTTTAATATTTTTTCAGTGTAACACTCGAGTATGTTAGCTTTAAACTGCAAACTATATTTTGTAATCAAGCAGTATTTTTGGCAAAAAAAACGGGGCCTAACTTGGTCCAATACCCCTCCGTAAAAATTGATGGAGGGGTGCTCGGACCACATTGTTTTTGGTATTTTACGTATTATTATTGACATTTTTATTACGTCATAATTAATTTAAATATAATAAAAATCGTACTTATACAAACTGACAAGAAATAAAAAATAAAATTTTATTTAAAAAAAAACGAGATTCAAAAAACCGTGTCAATTTTTGGGCGGAGAGGGGTGAATAATAGCTATGTTAGGCCAGTGATAGAGTATTTCTGCACAAGTTTGGGCCCTTATTTAAAGAAAGACTTAATATGCTAGAGAGAGTGCAACGTAGAGCAACAAAGAATGATTTCTGGGTTTGAAGGTAAGGAGCATGAGGAAGGCTGAAGGAGGTTAGGAATGTTTCTGAGAAAGGCGCGATTTCTCGAGGACATGATACAAGCTCTACAAAATATTCCGATCTTTGTTAATACAGAGACATTTAATTCTTTAGTACGAGAACATGGACAGGTGGCCAGGGGGCATAATAAGGAAAATTAAGAAGAAAAGCATGCCATCTTGATAAAGGAAAGCATAAATTCACAATAGGGTTGTTAAATTTTGAATAGTCTGCCAGAGGAGGTTGTTGAGTGTGACTTCGATTGCAACATTTAAGAAAGGGTTAGATTCCTTTATGGAGGGTTGGGTTTCAGTATAATATTTGCTTAGGTTTAAGTTTTGTTTTTAGTGTATAGTAGTATATTTTCTTGTTAGATGGCATGTGTGGACCATAACTTAGTTATTAATGCATGTGGATGGTTTGGGCTATCATATATATATATATATCATTGTTTTTTACTAAGCCAAATGGGTGGATTTGTAGTTAACAACAAATTGACAAGCCTAGGGTCCTTTGTGGATTTGCATGAGCATGTTTGGGTAGTGGTGTTTTGACTGGGACAGTCTCGATAGGCCCATGTGGCCTTCTTACGTCTCTATATTCTTAATGTTAATGTTAATGTTAATCGTATTTAGTATTATCATTATTGACATTTATATTATAAGAATTTATTAATATGATAAATAATTATTATATTAAGTAAAAAAATTAAAATATAAAATTTGAAATTTGAAAATAAAAGACGAATTTAAACAGATGGTCCGAGTCACCCCTGACAATGGTGGTCCGCTTCACCCCTCCACGGTCAGGCTGACTTGGTCATCGTTATTCAAACTTTAATAAAACTTTTATTATTATAATTACATTATTATTTTGTGTGCTTTAAATGCATGTTAGTTTGCTTATGCCCGACTATAGGGCCGTGATTTACAAAAAAAAAAAAATTTCCAAAAAGTGCATTAGGGGAGAGTCGGGAGACCAAGTTATACCTAAAGTGGTCCACGTCACCCCGCCCGACGCTACTCAAAAAAATTAATAATGAAGAATTTAAAAAAAAAATGAAAATGACTGACATCTTTAGGAAGAAGAATTGTTAACAGCCTCTCAAAGTCTAGAAATTTTTTCCATTGGCTTTATGAAATAAAATTAATGAGCTTTGTGTTAATTTTAGGACTATCCTAGTTTAGGTTATGATAAGATTTGTTAAGTAGGTCTATACACAGATTTATTCTATATATATTTAACAAAATATGCCATAACCTGAACTAGAGGCCCTAAAATGAGACCTAACCTGGTTGGATTGACAATGAAAAGTTTGACAGTTTTGACAACTTTGAAA
>JABUQX010035633.1:0-2500 GCA_015478945.1 Trachelipus rathkii | reverse complement strand
TTATTATAATACTTTTGGTAGATAACTCTGAAGGGCTTTTCCAGTAAGCTGCAGAGTTAACATTTTTGTGACCCACAATGATAAAATTTTTTTTTTAAAATTTAAGCTTAAATCATATCTGAAATTTCTGCAGTAAATTTAAATTTTTACTACTCAAGATGAACAAAATTTTCTATTCTACCAGTAATATTTTTTCATATAATAGATACTCATATAATATATATATACTATAATATATATATATTATATATATATTATATATTATATATATATATATATATATATAATATATACCCTATATATATTTATATATATATAATATTATATATTATATATATATATATATATATATAGTATATTATATATATTATATATATAATATAATATATATATATATTCATAATATATATATATATATATATAATAATATTAATAATATATTAATATATATATATATACTATATATATATATATATATAATATATATAATATATTATATATATATACGGTATTTTTGGGTGTTAATATATATATACTATATATGATGGTTATTTTTCTACTTGGACAAAGTATAATCGGACAGTAAATGGGCGGGCTTTCTTTCTCTTGCAAACCTCTCTGGAGCTATATGTACTACTTTATCTGTTCATGTATGGCTGCAGCACCTCACCCCAATACTTGGAGGCGATAGAGTAGAAAGATAATGATGATATATATATATAACTCATATATATATATATCATATATATAATTTATATATATTATATAATCATATAGTACTATATATTATATATTATTATATTATAATATAATATATATTTTATATTATATTATATAAACTATTATAATATATATTATTATATATAATAATGTATTGATATTTCTTAGGTTATAATTGTGTGGAAAAAGAATCATGTGATAGGCAAATAAACGCGTGCACGCCAAGTGAAACACGTCCAGAGGGTGTCAAGCTAACTGTGGACCCACATGGATTATTGATCACTGTTGATGGTTACGAATGAAACTTGTTCACACAATTTCCATACTTGTGTTCATAAGCTTTTGGATTTTGAACAAAACGCCAGAAATTGGGATATTTATAAATCCCGCTGCGACCAAATGTAACAGCTTCGAAGCAGGAAAGGGAGCTTTCTGCTGTAATAACAAAGCATTCACGTTCTGGGCAGAAAAGGTCATGATTGTAAAGAATTAATTGTTGAGTGCTTTGTTAACTTAGGTTAATATAGGGGTAACCAAATAGCTTTTGCTTTAACTATCACGAAATTGTTTAAAGCAATATGATGTAATATTTAAAAAAACAAGTATCTCTTGTTTTAAAATTGTTTGAGCATAGTTTTATGTTTATTACTAAATTTATATTGCCAACTGTTTTTCTTTGTTAGAATTATTTTGGAAGTCAGTAATTTTTAACATATAATATTACTTCAGAATGATCTTCTTGAAAGCATACGAGTTCAGGCTCATTTATTGCTAATCAATATATGCATGAATAATGCTTATCGTTCTTTGTTTTCTAACTCTAATTCGATGGTTAAAGCTCCCATACTTCTTTCACATTATTGCTAATAATTACTTAAATAATGAAAATCTTTATTTTCTAGAGTGCAAGTGTATGTTAATGCAGCTATTCTTTGCCCGAATTTTTTTTATATTAGATATATAGAGAGAGATAGATAGAGAAAAAAGAGAGATATAGAGATAGATATAAAAAGAGAGAAGAGAGAGAGAGAGAGAGAGAGAAGAGAGAGAGAAGAGAGAGAGAGAGAGAGAGGGGGGGGGGGGAGGCGGCGGAAGAAGCAAAAGAGATGGAGGACGAGAGGGAAGCGGGGTCAGAGAAGAAATAAGATGGGGGGGGAGGGGGGAAGGGAAGCGGGTGGAAAGAAGAGGTGGCAAGGGGAGGGAGGGAGGAGGAAGAGCGGAGGAAGGACAGGGGGGTGGGGAGGGCGCGCGGGGGGGAGGCAAGGGGGAGAGGGGGGGCGGGAGGAAAGAAGGGGAGGGGGGGGGCAGGAAAGGGGGGGGAGAAGGGGGTGGAAGGAGGGGGGGGAGGGGCCCGACCCAGGAGAGGCGTTAAGGAGGGGGCGGGGGGCGAAGCGGAAGAGAGGGGGAGGGAGGGAGGAGGGGAGAATTAGGGGGGGGGAAAATAGGGGGCGGGGAAAGGAAACGGGAGAAGAGTAAGGGAGGGGGACGAGGACAGCCGCAGGGGAAGGGAGGGGAGAGGGGGAGCACGAGAACAGGGGCGAGGGGAAAGAGGGAGGGAGAGGGGGAGGAGAAGAACGACGATGCAGAGTGGAGGAGCGAAAGGGGGGAAGGCAGGAAGGGGCGGGGCAAGGAAAGGCGGGGGGGCAAGGCAAAGGACGAAGGCGGAGGGGGGAGGGCGACAGAGGGGAGGGGGGACCGGGGGGAGGGAGGGGGAGGGAGACGAGGCGGGAAGAAGAAGGAGAGAGCGAAAGGCAAGGGGGGCAGAGGACAAGAGGAGGGT
>JABUQX010035632.1:7500-18943 GCA_015478945.1 Trachelipus rathkii | reverse complement strand
AATTGTACTTCGTTAACTCAATTTGGTGTTTAACCGTTTTCGCATTTAAAAATGTGAAGCAAGACACTGCGTTTTCATTGCGCCATGAGTGTGTAAAGAATATAGACACCAAGAGAAGGCTTTGCATTAAAAATGGGAGGTGTTTCGTGCTTCAGTATGGAGTGTACTCTCTCTCTCTCTCTCTCTCTCTCTCTCTCTCTCTCTATATATATATGCATATATGTATATATATATATATATATATATATAATAATATAACATATATATATATAACTTATATATATATATATATATATATATATATATATATATATATATATATATACTACTCTATATATATATATATGTATGTATACTATATATATATATATATATATATACTATATCTATATATATATATATATATATATATGGGCTCTAAGACGAGTTAGGGGTTCAACCTCCGAAATTATTTTAGCGATCAAATTTTGATTCCTTAAGTCTCAATAATAATAATAATAATAATATAATAATAATAATAATGTAATAATAATAATAATAATAATAATAATAATAGTTAATCAATAAAAATGAAAAGTATTTATTAAACAAATAAGGGGGGAATGACTTTGATTCAAGCAAAGTTTGAACCTGAAAAAGAATACATATGTAAATATTTAGACCAGGGATAAATGTAAGTTTTCCAAACCTAACAAGTTTTCCAATCCTTCTCAAAATACTAACCTATCTCTTGACGGTTGTCGTCTCTGTTAATAATGCCAACATCTTCGGCCTTTCTGAACAAAAGTAATGTTTGGAAACCTCACATCACAATGGTTGCTGGGCGGCCTCAAAGGCTGGAAGTTCTGTTTAGACTGTGAGACTCCTCCTTTTCTCCAGTTGCTCCGCTATACAAGGGTCTCATCCGCCATGTATGGAGTACTGCTCTCGCATCATATCTGGGGAGGCTCTGATTTCTGGCTTTGGATGGGGTCGAGTGTACGTAAAGCATAAACTGTTCTATGTACTTTCCAGTTCACTTGACCCATTATCTTTACGGGTTGGTGCTTTATCTCTTGTCTATAGGTACCGCAGCGGCAGGTGTTCGAGGGCACTTCACTCGCGCACCACCACCTTACGACGCCGCTAGCAGCACAATAGGTGTATCTGAGCTGATATTGGTGATTAGTGCTCAGTGAGTTTGCTGAAGTTCCTTCTTCCACCTACTGGCAGCATGGAATTCTATCTTGCATTTCCTACTAGATTTAGTGCCATATTTAAGCACGTCTATTATCTCTCTACATATTTACCACTTCTAGGTGACATGATCACTGCCTCTCCTTGAATGAACTCTGCCAGAGTGGTGTTGACAACTGTATAAGACCATGAATGGGCAGATATGTGGCAAATAAACTGAATCTCTACTCACTCCACTCAAAACATCATTCAGATTATCTTGGAAAATATTACTCTTTTCAACATTACCCTCAGATGGATCATATGTCGCAACCACACAAATTTTGACCTTTTCAAAACAAATTTAACCTTTAGACTTCTAGTACTCGCGCACACAAAATTACCTTAGCTCTCTACCACAACTCACTCATCGGTGCAAATCTAACTATCTATATTCCTTTCACGGCAACACAAACACATTCACCGCGCTCTTGCGTTTCTAACATCTTTGTGTTTCAGTCAGCAGGCATTAAATTTTAACGCTTTCATACATCCATCACCTCTCCTGTCTCCCCAACATTTATTCCTGTGACATTGCATACTCTGGTTTCAGTTCTTTTTGTTTCTTCGAAGGATACACTGCTCTACTGAGATCTTTGGTGCTTATCAGGCATTCTTTATTCACAATAAAGGTCGTTGTTGGTGAGCGTGACGCTTCTGCGTCTATCAGTCTTGCGACACGGAAATACGATGTGGGTGGTACCTCTACATACGTGGATATAGGGATAGGGATATTACCACTAGAATCTTACTGGGGGTGCTGGATTAAATTATACTTGTATACAAACATAATATTATAGGAGGTGAGTGTATGGATGACTGTTTGAAGGCGACATTGAGCTTTTTGGATATGCTTACTTTATAAACTTAATGTATTATATGTATATATATATATATATACTCCATATATATATCTTTATATATATATATATAATATACTCTATATATATATATATATATATATATATATATATATATATATATATATATATATATATATATATATAATTATTATTATTATTATTGAGTTTAAATATTATTCAAAATTCTTAATATTTGTTCAATTAATCGGCGAAATAATCGGCGAAATTTGCCGATGACGATGACGATTTTAAAAAAATATGCCGATTTTTGCCGATGACGATGACGATTTTAAAAAATATGCCAATTTTGCCGATGACGATGACGATCTTATCATCCTTCTTTGCTGGTTCACCTTTGGACCTTTCTTCTACATCAGTCGAGAGCTGTAATTTTCTCAATCTTTACCGACTCTGCTGGAGCTTTATGATCCTTCTTAAATGGCTCTTCTGAAGTCTTCTCATCCTTCTTAGCTTCAGTTGGATCCTTCTCTTCCTCCTTCTTTCTTCTTCTCCTTCTTTCCTTCCTCTTCTCCTTCCCCTTCTTCTCCTTCTTTCCCTTCTCCTTCCCTTCTCTCCCGTCTTCATTCTCTTTCTTCTTCCCCCTTTCATGTGGGTACTCCAATCCCCCTTCCCTTTCTTCACAAATACCCTCAGGGGCTTACTTCAAACAAAAGACTTGGGGTATCTCCCTTATCCTCTTCTCTATCAGTTGGACTCAACTCTTTAATCTCTCTTCCACTTCCCTCATCTTTCTCTCATCAGCTCTCTTCCAATTCTTTTGTCACATCCCATCTATCTTCAAGGCTCACATATTTACACCACAACCTTGCCGTCCACTCATGCCCTGTTGGAACCCTCTCTTCTTTCTCACTCTCCTTCTCTTCTGCAGTCTTCCCTTTCCTTGTCTCCTTCTCTTCTGTAGTCTCCATCCTTTTCCGTCGTCTCTCTTCCTTTTCTGAAGTCCTCTTCTATTATCAATGATCTCTTAACCCTTTTATTGTCTTAACTTCTCCTTGATCTTTGATTTTTATAATGGATAATGTATATTGGTATAATGATAATGTAATGATAGTATAATGGTGCTCTATGGCAGGTGTTTGTGATATGTGGTGTTGGTTTGGATGGCTTCTGAATGTAATCAAAAGTATGTATGTTGATAAAACGTGAGTAAGAGAATAAATAGTTGAAAGTAGTTGCTTTATTAATAGGGAATGAGGGAGGGGTTGTGATATATAGCCAGTTGACTCAGTGCCATGTGTATAAATGGTTAGAAAGAATTAAAGGTGGGGGGTGGCAAGGAAGGTGTTAAGAGATGTTGCAAATATGCATGCATCCTATGTAATAGATGCGGATGATTTAGTTTTTGGAATCTGAAGTTGAGAAGTTGGAAGAGAGGGATTTGCTAGGAGTAGTGTAAAGGATGGAGGTTTAGTGAAGTTATGTTGGATTTTTGAGCAACTGGAACAAGTGTTCAGAGTTTAAATATTTGAGTTATATGTTGGACGAAAAGGAACGGATGATGCAAGAGTGTAATTAGGAAGATGTGAAAACTGGTGAGGAAGAATTATTTACAACATTAATCTTAGGGTGATGGAAGCTAGTTGTTGCTGGTCTCTTACATTGGGTATCATTCAATTTACTGTGTTAATGTATAGTAGTGAAACTATGGTCTGGAATAAAAGTATAGATCTAAAGTACAATGTGTTCCAGATGGACAATCTTAAGAGGAATGTATGGTGTGAGAAGAATTGGTAAATAGAGGAATAAACGCTTTAGGGAGTTGTGTGAAGAAGAGGGTAAATAGAGAGAATAAATAGAAAGTACATTTGAGATGGTTTGGTCATGTGGAAAGAATGGATGATAGTTGGTTTATGCGGATTCTATATAACAGTGGTATTATTGCTAGGAATCATTCAGCTTAGGAGACCCGAAAAAGTGAATTGAGTCAGTAAAGGAATGCCTGGAAGAGGCTTTAAAGAAATATGCATAATAGGAGTGAATGGCGGGGTTTGTGAGGGGTAGGGTTGTGGCCACCTGGGTCAAGGATGACCACCTCTACATTGACGGAGTGTCTGTGATGAGTTGACATGATCCCGTGAAGCCCTAGGGTGGATTTTATTTGACGAGTTCTGCACCACTTTCTTGCTTCATGTTCTTCACTGATTTGTGTGCCAATACATGTGACTCTTACCATTCTAGGGAAACAAAGGTGGGTGGAGTAATAGTATATATATATATATATATATATAACAATAATAACAATATATATATATATATTCTCTCATATATCATATATATATATATATATATATATATATATATATATATATATATATATATATATATATATATACTATTAACACAATGTGTTTTAAATCAGCAATTTAAAATTATGAAAAAAATATAAATGATTAATGTGTGTTGCTAATTTGTAAATAAACTGTTTAAAGAACTTCTCTCTCAAATTTAACTTTGGAACAAATCCCTAAAAGTGTTTATTTATTTTAATATCTTAAAAGTAATTTTATAACTCAAAGAAAAAAATTATTAAAAGCCATTAGTGTTTAATTATTAATTATCGTCGTATTTTGATGTTAAAATTTTTTTTTAAATTATTTTCCTCCCATTTATTTATTATCTAAATATGCAAATAGGATATAATTTGCTATGTTTTTATTTTGAGCACTTTTTTATGACTATTTGATAGGGAAAAAAAAATAAATAAATAAAAAAAAAAAAAATAAAAAAAAAAGTTGGTTTAAACAAAAAACAATCTTGGTTTAAACCAAACAACCTTTATTCTACCTATAATTTCTTCTTCTACAAAAGCCTCAGGATTTGAATAAACAGATGGAACTATGTGATGTAGTTCTTGGGGGAATGGATTATATCCTTCTTCCCGTTCTTCAACTTCAAGCGAACTTTCAATCCTAAAAAAAATGAAAATTTACTACATTATACGCACAATTGTTATAATCAAAAGTGATTTATCTATACGTTATGGCTATTATATTTGTATTGTGCACTATTGAAAAGGTATAGGATATTGTATTTTATGAACCTTACTAAAGATAGTTAAATTAAGTGTAACTTGTCCACCAATTCAATTCAGTATAGATTGTAAAATAATATTCTAAAATCACTTTCTCTGAAACGTTCCTAAGGTGCTCTCACTATAAAACTATTAGTAACCTCGAGCTCCCCTCCCCCATGGCCACGTCACCACTGCGCCTTAGGTCTTTTTTCTCTGGAGTGACAATATCAACATGACTTATTACAGCACCATCGCTGTTGTTAACTACTCGGTGTTATCCACCACGACTCTTCGACAATTCCTCAGCCCTCTTCTGAACTGAACCGCAAAATCTTGGGAACATATAGCTTTTAGGTAACTGTTTTCAGACTCCTAATTTAAATGTTAATATTACTGACAAATAACTTTTAGGCCGCTATTTTCAGACTCGTGATTCAAATGTTAATTTTACTGGTAAATACTGGTAATAGATGATGCATAGGGGAAAATGGATTTGTATTCTTGCATTTTACTCAAGAATTTTATACATTAGCTTTGAAAAAAATGAATTAATTAAAGTTTAAAAATGTTAAACAAACAATACCCTAAGGTCTGAAATAGATTGGGAGTGGGGGCATGCAAGGGGAGTCGCCATGGAAAAAAGGAATCTGAAATCCACTAATGCCAAATCTTGTTTAGAAACTTTACAAGCTCTTCTGTGAGTTTTTCTTTTTCTTTTTGCACTCCCCACACTTCTCATGCAGAGTCTCAACATCCTCCCAAGGAGTTTTTCTCCTTCCCTTCTCTTCATTTCTCGTAACTAAGCTCTGCCACCATTGAATGAAACCACTAGATAAGGGTTATTGACTCCACCTTCAGTATTTAAAAGGTAAATTATTCGAAGTGATCTTACAAAGTCATTTTCTAGTTGATGTAACTCGTGATTTTAAACAATAATTTTTTAATATTTTACAATCTATTTATACTGAATTGAATTAAGACTAGTTGCAATTAATTTAATATCTTTAGATACTGCAATTTTAATGTTGCAATTTAATGAATACATAAACTCCAATTTCCTGTACCTTATTTAGTAATGCATAATACCAGGGATGGGGAGTCGAGAAAAAATAGATCGACTCCCGACTCCGACTCCCATTTTATATATAACTATTTTACATATTTTCATTCTAGTATAAAATCTAAAGTACTAGCTATTCTCTCATGCCACCCATTGAATCGAAACCACTAGTAATATAATAGTTATATATAGTATATTAATTTATATTATAAATATGACCTCTATACATACCTAGTTCAGTATTTATTAAAAAGTAGTTAAATTATTATATACACGAATATAGATCTATATTGATTATATATATATATATGTATAAGTAATATTACTTACAAAGTCATATTATACTATATTAAGTGTTTAGATATTTAGTATATAATATTCTATATATATATAGGTATTGTAATGTATATTATATAAATTTATAAAATAATAAAATTTATTAATAATATTTATTTATACAATATATATATATTATTATTTATATAATATATATATATATATATATATATAATTATATAATACTGAAAATATATATTGATAATTTTATATATTATATGTATTAATATATTATGAGAATATATAGTATTATATGACTAAAATATAATATAAATTCTTTAAATATATTAATCTTTTTAATATATAGAGATACTATATATTAGTGTGATATACCTCACTATAACTATATATATTACAGATTCGTTATATATTTATATTGCAATTTAATCAATGTTAATGAATATTTGCACATAATTTCTTACTATATTATTACCCTTTATCTTATATGAGTAATAATATTATAATTAGTAGCTTTAAATTATCACAGTGAGTATAATATATAGTATAATAAATTATAGGAGGATCGATGAAATAAAAATAATAAAAATATTAATAGATCGGTATAACTATCCTACTGAATAGTAGCTCTACTAGTAACTTTACCAGCGAGTCGATTTTTAAAAAACATATCACCTCTAGTAATACCTCTACGACTCCCACCAATGATTTATTTACTTTAAAAGATACGCTCGTAAAATAAATTTACATTGGCGCTTCCTATAATACTTCATATATTCCTTTAATAAATATTATACTATATATATAAATATCATTATAATATATAATATTATAATAATTATATATTATAATTATAATAATTATATATAAATTAATTAATAATAATTTAATTAAATTATATAATATAATTATAATAATAAATATAACTAATAATATATAAATTTAATATAAATATAATAAATAATATTAATATATTAATCTATATATATATATATTATATTATTATAATTATAATTTATATATATATATATATATATTAATAATATTTTATATATATATATAATTTATATATATTATATAATATAATATAAGGAAATAAATCTATATACATAATATATATATATATATATATATATATATATATAATATTAATATAATATATATATATATATATAATATATATAAATATAATTATAATATAAATTAAATAATATAATGAAAGCCTGAAAAGGAAAATATTGGTTGGAAAGTATGAATTTATAAATATTAATAATTGCTTAGTTATTATATTTCTTTATATATATTAAAATTATATTAGTTTATATATATATATATATATATAATATATATATCTTATATATATATAATAAATATTTATAATTAAATTTAATTTATAATTTTTATAATATATATTATTTAATTTATATATTATTTTAATATATTATATTTATTTATATTATATTATAATTTAATTATATTATTATATTTAATTATATATATTAATATTTAATTATATAAATATATATTTTAATCTATATAATATATAAAATTAATAATAATATTAATAAAATTTATAATAAATATATAATTAATAATATATAATAAAATGATAATAATTAATATATAATATAATATTAATAATAAATTAATAATATAAAATATATATTTATTATATTATATTATATTTATATATCAATACATTTACTATTAAATAAGATAAATATTATGATATATTGTTACTAAATGATGCTTTTAATACTGAGTAGTAAAGTATCAGCTGAACCTTATATATATATATATATATATATATTATATATATATATTATATTTATAAATATAATATATATTAATATATATAAATATATTTATATATATATAAATATATTATATATACTATTATATATATATATATATATATATATTATTTATAGATATTATATTATATACTTAATATATATTAAAATTAATAATATATTAATATTAATAATACATTAATATATATATAATTTATAATATATATTATAATATATAATATAATATATATATTATATATATTATAATTTAATATATTATAGTATATATATATATATAATATATATATTATAGATTATATGTATTCCTATATAATATGATTATATAATAATATATATATATTAATATATTATATTAATTAATATTAATATATTATAATAATATTATTATATATATATATATTATATATATATATATATAATATAATTATATATATATAAATATATTAATTAACTACATATAAGATTCTATAATATATAGAGTATTGAGATAATATTAACCGATATATAATAAGTTATATTATAAAATAATATATAATAAATACATATATATAAAATATATAATTATCTAATAATTCACATATATTGATTCTCTAAATAAAAAACTATTATTATCAATACCAGATCTAATACTCACTATAGGTAGAAATAAATAAAGGATATATAATATTTTAAATACTATACCATAGGGTATATTAGTATATATAGGTATATATATAGGTATTATCATTACTATATAAAGCTCATCTCTATCACGTAGTTAGGAATCATATATACAGTATATAATTATACTATATATATATATATATATATATTATATATATTATATATATATATATATATATATAATTATATATATATATATATATATATAATATTATATATATATATTATATATATTATAGTAATAGTATAAGTAGGGTCGATATTCCATACTCACTATATATAGTATATTAGTATATATAGGAATACATAAAGGTCTAGATATACATAGTAATAGTATATACTCACGTAGTATAATATATGGTAAATCACATTATATAGCTATCTCTCATATATATATATACTCTATACTCAGAACTAATAGTACCTATTATACCATAATAATTAATACTATACTCACCTCACTTATATACATATATATATAATATAGATATACTCACTCACTCATAGTAGGTATATATATGATATCGTATAAGCTAGTATGAGTTCATATATATACGGTATAGACCTATCTATTATATTTACCCTAGTAGTAGTATATATATGATAGGTATATATATATATAGTATATCTATATTTATATATATATAATGAGATATATATATATATATATATATAATATATATAGTATATATATAGGGGAGTAATAATTATTAAGTCCTACCCTATAGTTATAAGTTTCACTATTCATAGAGTGAGTGATAGTATATATAAAGTAAGTGACTATTATGAGATATAGAGACTCTACTACTATATATTATATATATAGTATTAAATATATATATCTATGATAGAATAAGATTATATATATATAGTATATGTATATATATATATATATATAGTATATATACTCACTGTAGAGTATATATGTATTATATATATATATTATAGTATATATATATATTATATATTATATATATATATATATATATATATATATATATAGCTAATATATTATATATATATATATTATATATATATATATATATATATATATATATATATATAGTATATATATAGTATATATATTTATATATATATATATAGTATACTATTATATTATTTCTATACCTGAGTATATTTATATAGTATTTATATTTATATACGTATATATATATATACATAAATATATGTAATTTAATATATTAAAAATAAAATAAAATAAATAAATATAATAAAAATAGTACCAAATAATAAATTTTAATAAGAAAGTTCTTATTATTATATATTAAATATTATATATTAAATATTATATTAAACTACAAAATAATATAAATAAAAAGTTCTATTTAGTATATATCATATAAAATTAAGGCTCTCTATCTAATCTATTATAATATATAATTACTCTCACTCTTTAATATTAAATATTTATATACCCAATTAAATATTTATATATATGTTTATCTTAATTTATTATATATATATATATATTTATTTTTTTTATTTTTTTATTATATTATTTATATATATTATATATAAACATTATTATTTATACTAGGAATACCATCTTAAAATCTAATATACATATATATATCTAAAATATTATACTTGTCTATGAAATCTATAAAATTATGTAAAAATAATGTTAATATGTTAGAGATATTTTATTTTACTTAATATAAGTAACTATATATTATATTTAAATTATTTGATTGTAAATATTTTATTTTTTTTTATAATTATATATTTTTTATATATATTATTTTATTTTTTTATATAATTATAATATTTTTTTCTTATTATTATTTATATATATACATTATTATATATTTATCACTCACTCATACTCTATTAATCATATATTAATATAAAATATTATATATATTAGGTGAGTATATATAATATATATATAATATATATATATATATAATATATATATAATATATATATATATATATATTATATATTATATATATATATATATATATATATATATATAAATATATATATATATATATATATAATCACTCTAAAGTACTATTACTTAAGTTATATATATTATTACCTATACCCTACTATATATATATATATATATAATATATATCATATATATAAGTGATCCACTCACTCACAATGTATATTATATCCTATAGTGCCCTATATATATATATATATATGTAGTATAAAGTAAAATTGTATATAAGTTTTATTTGTGTAAATATTTTAATGGATATTGAATGATAGTAATTATATAATATTATATTATGTTCTTATATATTATATATATATATATATTAGGTTTTAAAAATATAACTTGAGTATGAAATTATAATATTTATCTAAACCTATAACTATATATATTAATAATATATATATATACAATACATTATAATATATAATATTATATATATTAATATTAATATATTAATATATATATATTAATTATAAATATATTATATATATATTAATATATATATAAATTATTATTATAATATATATT
>JABUQX010035632.1:0-5000 GCA_015478945.1 Trachelipus rathkii | reverse complement strand
TTTATTAAGCCTTCTCTAATTTTTACTTGTATTTTGTGTTCGTATTTTCCTTAGGCTAAAAAATCTTCGTAATTGCCTGAATCTGAGTATTACCAACAATACAAACATTTTTTATAAAAATATTTGCATTTTTTTTTAAGTATCGCAATTCATTAACCAAAATATTTGGCACATGATACAGTAAAAGGTTGGCTATCTTTGCTGAAAGTGATCGAGGATAGGTCATCCCTGTTCTGAATGATCAAGCCTGCCCACTCATGATGTAAGTAATCGAGGTTGGTCATCCCTGTTGTAAATGAACTTGGCCGATCATTTCAAAAAAAAAAAAAAAATTATCGAAAACAAAAATATATACTACTAAAGCAAAGTGACTGACAGGGTTACCAACGGGTGACGTAAGCATGGAACAATTCTGATTATGATTAAAAATACTTAATTTCAAATAAGGTCTTGGGTACGGGGGCTCCGTCCCCTGTAGGTTTACTTCGTGTGCCATGCCTCTGTATTTTTAACAAGACAGAAATACAAATAATTTTAATATGAAAATGATGTAGACTTACGTCACCTGTTGGTAATCCTGCCAACTTTTTCCAATAATGTAAAAAGTAGACGAGACTCACTCATACATTTTTTTACTTTAATGTTCAAATTTTCTGTTTCTTGTTTTATTAAGCCTTCTCAATTCTATTTACTTGTAACTATCATGCGTAGTTTCCTTAGAGTAAAAATCTCCACGGTTGCCGTGAATCTTGTTATAACCAACAATGCAAACATATTTTCAAAAATATTTGCATGTTATATTTTTTTTGTTGAGATTCTTTAATTCATTCACAAAAATATTTGCCACATGACCATCCTGCTGAAAGTGATAGAGGTTGGTCATCTCTACTGTAAGTGATCAGGGCTGGCCACCCTTGTTGTAAATGATCGAGGTTGGGCATCCCCACTGTACGTGAGCTAGGCTGGTCATCCCTTGATAAAAATGTTCCAGTTTGGCCACCTCTGCTGTAAATGATCCATTTGGCATCCCCTGTTGTATATGATTCAGGCTGACCACCTTTGCTGTAATTAATCCAGTTTGGCCATCCTTGCTGTAATTGATTCATATTTCTATTTTGTACATATTTTTATTTAAAGGTTTTCTGGATTCAAAACTAAATTATTTAAAAACTAGTATTTCTTGATACCTTTCAGAATGGATTAGAAAACAGAGATATTGAAATAATAATAATAATAATAATAATAATAATAATAAATAATAATGTAATCAATAATAATAATAATAGATAATAATACTAAAATAATTAATAGAAATAATGAATAATAATAATAAATAAAATTTAATAATTAATAAAAAATAATAAAATAATTATATTAATAATAATAATAATAATAATAATAATAATAATAATAATAATAATAATAATAATAATAATAATAATAATAATAATAATAATAATAATAATAATAATAATAATAATAATAATAATAATAATAATAATAATAATAAATAATAATAATAATAATAGTATTAAAAGGAATTATTAAAAATAATAATAATAATATTGAAACCAAAGCTGTGGAATCTGTTTTCCGATAATCCGGCCTCAAATCCGGATCTGATTCCAAATCTGACAAATTCGTTTTATTTTTTTTATTTTAATTCTGACACCGTTTCCTATTCCAACAATTTAGGAACTCAATTTCGATTTTCGTTTCAGATCCATCATATTTATTAACGATTCTTAATTCTCGAAGCCTGATTAGTGAGTTCCGTTCCATTCTACATTCCCATTTCCGAATTCTCATTCCCCCATTTCATAATTCATGAGTCCCATTTCTTCAAGCATTAATTCAAACCCCTCTATCTTCATTGCGCGAAAAATGTTATTGAAGAGAAAAATATAAAAAATAAACAATATATATCAATATATCTTCAAGAAAATGAATAAACGAGTGCTGTATATATATATATTATATATATTATATATATAATATATGAGAGATATATATATATGAGATAGTAAGAGTATATATTATATATATATTTATATATATAATATTATATATATATATACTGTATATAATATATATATAATAGATATATATATATATATATATATATATATATATATATAGTAATATAATATATATATATAAGAATATATATATATATATATATATATATATATATAGATGAGAGATATATATAGTATATATGAATCATATATATATATGAATTATGGGAAGATGAGTATATAAATAGTTAATATATAATATATATATAGGTGATATATAGTATATATATATATATATAGTATTGTATATATATAGTATAGTAGTAGAAGGTATATTAATAAGTGAGTGGGATAATATATAGTAGAATATATAATAATATATAATATATATATATTATATATATAATATATATATATATATATATATAACATATATAATATATATAGGTATAATATATATATATAGTATATATATATATAGAATAAATTATATATATATATATATAGATGAAGATGCAGTCTTAGCTTGCTCATCAAGAGTAGGGCATTTGAGTGATAAATATTAAAAAATAATGTATTTATCTCATACAATATTCTACATACAATTAATGCTTATTATTTCTAGCATGACATCTCACAAAACTACTTCTACATCATGCATCTATTCGACACAAACATTATAATGTCTACATATATACAATACTTGGGAGTGGATCAACACAATGGTGTCTGCGAGAGATTTCTTGATGCGGTACGAAATTTTAGAAGTGGAGTCTCATTGCGGGTACTGTGCGTGGAGTGTGGTGCGGCTCGGCTGCAATAGAAAGAAGGACTGGTAGGCGCTGCGGTGCTCCAGCAAACCCTGGTATATAATATATATACCTTTATTAAGTACACTGAGTAATTTAGCAAGAATATATTTATTTTGATCATTAAAGTTTCAAATCAATGAATAATGCAAGATTTCTGTACATTCATTATCGTACGTTTGCGTACATCCATCCATTACATACATACATTCATACATGGCTTACATACATACATACATACATACTAACATACATACATACATACATACATTACATACATACATACTACATACATACATAAACATACATACATATCGCAGAAAGTCTACCGTAAGATACGGCATCTTATATACAAACTTAATTTTACATTTCTTATTTAAGAAACTTTAAAAAAAATTAAAAATTAAAGAAATGAACAAAAACGTTTGGAATCATTTTCCTCATTAAAAAAAAAAAAAATATTTTAAAAAATGAAGAAAGAAGTTTAAAGATATTAAGAAAGGAGCAGAAGTAGTTTCCTTTTTTAGAAATATAATTTATTATTAACAGAATTATTTGACATCTTTTTTCATAATTAATTTTATATTCAACTTTTTTGAAGTTTATTTTTTTTATGAGGGTCTCTGATATCGTTGAATGAAGAAGATCGTGAGTAAGTATATATTATTATATAATGAAATAGTATATATATAATATATGTATATATATATATATATATATGATATAATAAATATAGTATATATAAGTTAATAATATATATATATATATATATATATATATATATATATTTACATTAGTATATATATATATATATAAGTATTATATATATATATATATTATATACTATATATATATGATATATATAGTAATATAATTATATAATATATATATAATGATATAATATATATATATATATATATATTATATATCAATACTTACATTATTACATCTACACCCTTATTTGGGGGGTCCATGTCATCTCCAGAAACCCAGAGACCTCCCCGGGCGAAGCCACAGGTCTCTTAGGGAGGAAATCTGATGGAGTGCTCTGTAGGGAGTAAGTAGAGTAGGGGACATCTTAAAAGGAGGTGATCGGTTGTTTCAGCCTCTATTAGGCATCTTCGACAGAGTGGAGAGGTGGCATCTTGGAGTCCAAGACTATGTGCTCGAAATATTCCTGGAGAAGGGTCTGGGTTGATGCCCAGATCTCAGTCTTGAGATAGATGGGATTTGCATCTCCTCGTAGGAGAGTATTTGTGTTGTTGATATTTTCTGGGGGGCGAGGAGTAGAGGATAAAGGTGATTGGTGGGCGACTTGAATTGACAGGTATTGCTAGAGAGGATCAGTAAAGTATGTGTAACTGATGCTCTCTGAGAGCAGAGTAGTTGGATTAGGGAGGAGGGAGGAGATGGTTGCATAAAAAAGAAGTCGCAGCAGCTGAAGTGAAGAGAGGGCAGGCAGGAAAAGGCGGGATTTTAAACAGAGAGAGATGAGAGAGAGAAGGGTAAGATATCAGTGTGGTTCTTGTAGATTTGGTATATGCATGGGTGTTTCGGAGGTCGGAGAGGACCGCGTAGGCATAGATTGATTTCCTGTATCAGGTCCAGATGGATTTGAATTGGAGAATTTTGTTTCTTCTTGTTGGTGTTGAATGGAGTAGTTTTCCAGGACAGTCGACCTGTGAGGATATTTCTAAGAGCTGGTTTTTGGATCCTTTGTAATTTGATTCTGAGAGCTAACTGATGGAGGAATTACGGAGAAGTAGCCAAGACTGGAGGACATTGGAGTCGATAGTGTGAATTGTAGTATGATGAGATTCGTTGAAATGTGTGATATAAGTAGTTGCAGTGCGTAGATTGCTCATTGCGAGAATTTGTGGAAGTACGACGAATTTGTGTGAGCAATGGAATGTTTTGGAATGGAGGGTTGTGTAAAGGTAAATGAGTGTCACGAAAAGAGTAGAGGAGATATACTCGAGAATTTAAGTATGTTTTGTGAGAGTTAGGGGCGAATGATAAAGTGATTAGAGAGAGTACTTTGAGGAAGAGAGGGGAAGAATTGTAAGATGAATGATTTGGTTGATCTGTCACGTAGAGAGGTGGATCAGAAGTGAGATGATAGGAATGAGTAGATGACGTCGAGAGAAATCGACTACTTTCGTTGGAAGATCTC
>JABUQX010035631.1:70000-74309 GCA_015478945.1 Trachelipus rathkii | reverse complement strand
ATAGTGATTCGTTGGGCTCTCGCCAATTTTGGGAATAGCCAAAGCATTGACTGTTCTTGTTCCTCTAGCCATCCTTTCTAGGGTTGTTTTACAACTTTCCACTATAATGATGGTGCCCAAGTGCTTATCTTATTCACCCAATAGGCATACCAATTAGGAGCCGTACGGCTATCAATACTTAGGTTCCCTTCACAATTTTTGGACGAATTGCTGCTTTAGATCTAGCTAATATCCACACACATAACAAAATGAATCTACCAACGTTTTACACTTTCTATTTGCAATTTTACAAATGTTTATTATATTGTTACTAAAATTCTGAAAATTATAAAATATTTAAAAGTTTGGTACCTCACTTTCAATTATATCATTGCACTAGAAATGTTGTTTAATAATGATTCAAATATGTCTATGTTAATATATATAATATTATATTATATATATATATATAGTATATATATATATATATATATATATATATATATAATATATATATATATATATATAATTATATTACCTTATATATATACCGTAAAATGGGGGAAAGCCGGTCACGGAGGGAAAAACTGGTCAGTTTAATAAAAATTGTTTAATATTTTTTTAAATTTAAAAAAAATTTTTCAATTAGAGAAAAGGTTTTTTAAGTAGCAAAAAGATTATATTTTTAACCATATAAAAAAATTTAAGTAAATAACTTACACCTACTAGTCAAAAAAAAAATTCCCTAAAGTGGAAAAAAAATTTTTTTTTCTTTTTTGCAAAAAAAATTCCTAAGACCTCGTGAATCTCGTAGAATTAAGATATCAGAATTTTGAGTTAGATGCATATTGGGAAGTCTATTTTTAACATTTTCCATGTAAAAAATTTAAAATATTAAGCTTATTTTTAAAGTTATTAAGTTTTTTCAATTTCGGGGGAAAACCGGTCAGGCGTCGGGAAAAGCCGGTCAGTATAAACTTGTAAAAAAATGTCTATTTTTTTTTTAGTTTTTCAAAAATATTTTGTTCTAATTTTTATGCATGCGTAGACTATATAATAGACAAATTTGTTTAATGTCTTCTTAACAATATCTTTCTTCTACTAGTGTAAGAGATAAAAAAAAGTTCACGTTGAATGTAAGACGCGTACATACTCTAGAAAAAAAAAAAAAAAAAAAAAAAAAAAAAAACATATTTTTTTAAAAAAAAAAAAAATAATATTAAAAAAAAATTAAAAATTGATTGTCATAATTTAATTATAATTATTTGTGAAAAAATTTTCGGGCAAAAAGTTCCTGTGAAATGTGCGTACATAGGGCCTTATCGTAATATAAAGTTGCCAATTTTTGTAAAAAGTTTGAAATATTATTATTATTATTAGAAATTATAAAAATTATTGTCATAATTCATTTTTTTTCAATGCTTATTAGCATTAAAAAAATGAAAAAAAAATTCAAAATTTTTGTAAAAAATTCTAGTTGTGAAAAAATGTTTAATAAAAAATAACTTAGACTTGTGTTTTTCAATCCAAATTATTCTATAATGATTATTAACTCTATTTAACATTTAAATTATAATTATAATTAGTTTGGACAAGCACAAAAGAAATAATATTTAATGACCGGCTTTTCCCGACGCCACTGACCGGTTTTTCCCGAATTCAATTTTTTGAAAATGGAATTTTTCAAAAAAAATTTAAAAATATTCATTTCGAGATTTTTATTATTTTCATTATTCTAAAACATTAAGGAAACTCTAAATGTGAAAAAAAACTATTAAGTATAGATATAACTTAAAATTTCGATTTTTCATGATTCATTAAAAAAAAAAAACGGCGATTTTTGACCGGTTTTCCCCCATTTTACGGTATATATTCTACATTCTACACCATCTCTCTGGTAGGACTTTCGCCCTGTCAGTTGGGCCAGCATCTTCTTCCTTTGGCCTCGGAAAACTCTTGATCCAGAGCACTCTAGAAAAATAAACTCTTTCTCATGCCCAAATGGATTTTTGATGCTAGTCCTTGAGTTATACACTCAGGGTAGGGTTTTAACCCTTTCAATGGAACTAGCAATCTTCCTCCATTTGGCCTTCAAAACTCGTTCTCCCAGACCTCTCCAGAAGATCGCCCCTTTCCCTTTCCCCTTTCCCCCCATTTTCCAGGCGCAAAAGTTTCCGATGTTGGTCCAAGAGTTTTTCAAGCAAAAAAACAGAGTAAAAGGGCCGGGTTGCTAGCCCTGTCGCCCTTGAACTGTGCGAAGAAATTCTTCTTATGTCCTGACTGCGTCAAATATCCATTCTTCTAATAATACCATTCATGTCTGTTGTTTTAATCTTAATTCCACTTAATTATGTTTAGTTTTTTTTTTTTTTTATTTTCCAAGATAACAATCAAAATTATGTTGCTCTTCCATTTATTTTAACTTTATTTTGTCAATTTATATTATATATATTTATTTTATAATATATATAATATATATATCATATTATAGTATATATATATATATATATATATTATATATATATATATATATATTATATATATATCATATATTATATATATAATAATATATATATATATATATATATATATATATTATATATATATATTATATATATATATATATATATATATATATATATATATATATATATATATATATATATAAGTTCTTAAGAATGCAATTCCCATAAAATCATTAATGGCAACTGACTTTTATTCAGGGTGTTGCCGGTAGCGACCCTACAAAATGAGAAGATGCCAATAATTATTTTATGCTGTCGTAACATGAAAACAGTCGATGCTAGAGAAAAACTAAAAAAACATATTTGGAATCTGCATAAACACTTTATAAAAAAACAATAAAAAACAGAAGGGAAACAAAAAATAATATTTTTTTTGGTGTACATTGTTGTAATAAACTTTTAGTTTCAAATATATAAAAGGTTATCTAATAAGGAATTTCTTAATCTAGCTGAAAAACCCCACAAAAATAGGCATCACCGAACGGTTTGAACCACTTCTAGAATGCATTAAAATGGCATAACCGAGGAGCTTAGCTCCGCCGATACGACGTGACAAAGGAAAAAAGATCACAGAAGTGGAAGCCGCCTTATCAGCACCCCCTGGAACCACAACTGATATTAATAAGGGTGGCTTTTCAGAAAATAACCTAAACTGAAGATGAAAGAGGATTTGGATATGTATAGACTTTGATAAAGTCATGGCCGAAATTGCAATGCACATTCAACTCGCCTTTCAAAGAAAATCACCACAAGGAAAAACCTCATCGACAAAAAAAACTGGAGAGACAGTCATCAAGGAGCAAAGATAATTCAAATTTCCAATCTGTGAAAAAGGAGAATGAAGCTCTACGAAAACATTGGAGGTGCTTCCTACAGTAAGAGATCCTTTCATGTGGTGGCATGAAAATGGCCAAGGTTTCCATTATTATTAGCTGCTTGCAAGCAAATATTTATCCCCCTCCCTCCTCATCAGTCGAGAGCGAGAATATTTTAGTTGTTAGGTGGCGAAAGTAAACACACCAAAAAAGGAAACAGGCTCTCGCCGCAGGCATACTATGTTAAAGCTTAATGTTTGCATCCACCAATTTGGAATTTTTTGAATTTTTGTGGTTCGAAGATAATCTACTTTAATCTTAAAAGCAGTATTATTATTATTATGTCATGTTTGAAATAATAGCATTTTTTTATTTTGTCTTTTCAGGTGATTAATTGAGGTCTCTTCTTTCATTATTTTATTCTTTATATTGTAGCTTGTTAAAGAATCTTCTTGTGTTAAATTGTAATATGTTTATAAACATTAAAAGCTAGTAGCTAAATTTGTTAATACTTACTGGAAAAAATGGAAATGGTAAATAGTTTGAATAAACACAAATGTAAAAAAAGTTATTAATATTATATTTTCATTTTATTATTCCTTTAAAGATTACTATTTTAAATTTATAAAATAAATATTACTTGGTGCACAACCAAATATGAAATAAATGACTAAGTGTTGGTTGTACAGGGAATGCAATCCTTAGTTGCCTAGCAGTACACAAATGTTCTGATCTTATTTTACTGTGTATATTATTATATTAATTAAATAAGGTTATGGTAGATAAGAGTGAGGACAGTCCTCAGTGTGAAGTTATGTTAGATGTGAGTAGCTAGCTGGAACAAAGTGTCTGAGTTTAAATATTTAGGTATGTGTGGATGAGAATGTAACGATGGTTGCAGAGCAGTGAGTAGGAAAGTTAGTAATGGCAGGGAAAGGTTGACTGGTGCAATTTAAATCGTTGGTGAATCTAAAGGGACTAAGTCTTGAG
>JABUQX010035631.1:15000-60000 GCA_015478945.1 Trachelipus rathkii | reverse complement strand
TCTTCTACTAATTTTTTGTTTCCGGTGTGTTACGCACCTTGCCTCAAGTCTTGGGGAGATAGATGGGGTGGTATGATGATGATGATGATTGGATGCTGCTTGTATTTTGATGATGATGATGCATGATATATTATACTATATATATAATATATATATATATATATATATATATATATATATATATATATTATAGTATATATATATATATATATAATATATATATAATATATATAAATATATAATATATATATATATATATATATATATATATGCAAAGTTTTCATAAAGTATTTGTACTTGTACTTGTACTTGATTACCATGTACTTGTACTTGTACTTGAACAAATTCTAGAGTACTTGTACTTGCACTTGAACAATTCTAGCATTACTTCTGTACTTGTACTTGTACTTGAAAAAAAATGTTGTACTTGAACCCAACCCTGATATTATATATATATATATATATATATATATTATATATATATATATATATATATATATATATATATATATATATATATAATATATATAATATATATATATATAGTCTAGGCTATAATTATATATATACGTATATATAAATATATACTATATATATATATATGTTAAAAATTTAGGTATCAGTAATGGTATTGGTATTGAAAAAATTTGCGGGTACTTGTATCAGTTTTCCAGTATTGCGGGCTAAAATTTTGGTGTCAGTGCAACACTAAATAAATATATATATATATATAATATATATATATATATATTATATATTATATTATATATATATATATATATATATATATATATATTATATATATAGTATTATATACTATATATATATATATAAATATAATATATATATATTTCCACCAGTGCTTACTGTTACATCTTTTGGAAGATTTTGAAACCCGTCTAAATCAAGCAATTGAAAGAAATGCATTTTTGGAGTCTGAACTTGATGAAAAAGAAGCTCTTAAGGAAATGGTTCAAAGACTTAAAGATGAGGCAAGGAGGTTAGTTAATATAGTATATATAAACTAAATATATATATATATATATAATATATATATATATATATATATATATATATATATATATATATATATATATATATATATATATATATATATATATTATATATATATAGTTATATATATATATATATATATAATATATATATATATAATATAATATATATATATATATATATATATATACTATAATATATATATTATATATATATATATATATATATATATATAGTATATATTATATATATATTAATATATATAATAATATAATATATATATTATATATATATAATCATATATATTACTAATATATATATATTATATATATAATTATATATATATATATAATATATATATATAGAATATTAATATATTATATTATATATATATATATATATATATATATATATTCAAAGACTGATCTCTTTAAGGTTAATGGCCCTAGTATGAGAATCACCTTGCAATAGCAATTAATAATATAGTTTTGTAAAAACAAAACTAGGCACAGTTTCTTTCTTTATGAATGATTTCTAATATCTATTTTACAATTACGCAATTTATTTCAACTCAGTGTTATTCAAGAATAAATATTTAAACTTTAAAGATTAATTTAATATTTTAAATCTGATTCCGTTTACTTTATAATTTTTGGGCCAATGACAGTGCCAACATGCTCTTGTCTTGGCCTCTTGAATCTTACTTATTCAAGCTTTGAGTCCTTACCCACAATATTTGAGACCTTCTAGGACCACTCACAATGGATTTTATACTAAGTTTAAATATTCTGACTCGTCTTCCTAAAGAGCTCTTGCAGTTTTCATGAAGAACTTTTATACATTAAGAGAGCCAAGCGTCGTTCAACGATGTGTACATATGGTGACTCTACAAGTGCCTACAATTTTTATTAAAGGTTTAAGATAGAGGAGAAAGTGGCTACTAAAGTTAGAGAGCAAAACAAAAATTTTCACCTAAGATAATAATGCACCTGACGGAGGCAACCCTTTTTATTCATTTCTGTGGAGCACCTTTACCATAGGCATTTTTACCATCTGAAAAAAGATTTTTTTTTTTTTAAAGGGGTATTTTTTCTTTCTAAATCCTCTAAGTTATAATATATGCGAATGTTTCTTAAATTTTCTAAATGAGGCTTACCATTTTTCTCGATAAGTATGTTCTGTTTATTAACTTTTATAACTTTAAATGGGGTGACATATTGAGGTGTTAATTTGCTGATACAAAACTGTGTCTGCCTTACTAACACAAACTTTGCTTCATGCAAGTCTTTTGGCATAAAAACATGATGATTTTTAAAATTGGTGTAGTAAGCCAGCAGCTGCGATAAAAGGGCAGCTAGTTTTTTTACATAGGCATTATACTTTATAGGGGCTGTCTCAGAAGCAGGATCGACTAAAACACTTGGTATTGATATGTTTTGACTAAACATCAATTGAGCAGGTGTGATGCTGTCTTTTGTTATCAGTGCCAGTCTCAGAGTGAGCAACACCAGTCTGAGGGGCTCAAATCATGTTCGTGCAACATATATCTTAGACAAACCAGCAGATCCTATGTTGGACCTCTAAAAGTCCATTGGCTCTCGGTTTGGCACTACAAGTGGTCCGGTGAACTATCCCCACTGCCCTGCAGACTTCTTCAAACAGGCGACTAGTGAAATTTTTCCCTAAATCCGAAATAATCGCCTGCAGAATTCCACAGAACAGAAATAGCTCGTGAATGAATGTATTCAATATTTCTCCTGAATTTATTTCTTTGAGGGGCACCGCGAACAAGTACTTGCTGTAGCGGTCAATTAAAGTAAGTAGGTATTTGTATCCTCTCGCATGGACTGCTTCAAACATCAATTGAGCAGGTATGATGCCATCTTTTGTTATCGGTGCGAGTCTCAGAGTGAACAATACCATAGGTAAGAGGCTGAACCAGTCTGAGGGGCTCAAATCATGTTCTTGCAACATACATCTCAGGCAAACCAGTAGATCCTATGTTGGACCACTAAAAGTCCATTGGCTCTCGGTTTGACACTACAAGTGGTCTGGTGAACCATCCCCACTGCCCTGCAGACTTCTTTAAACAGGTGACTAGTGAAATTTGCCCCTAAATCCGAAATAGTCACCTGCGGAATTCCACAGAACGGAAATAGCTCGTGAATGAATGCATTCAATATTTCTCCTGAATTTATATCTTTGAGAGGCACCGCGAACAAGTACTTGCTGTAGCTGTCAATTAAAGTAAGTAGGTATTTGTGTCCTCTCGCATTAGGTAAGTTAAGAATGTTCACATGGACTGATTCAAACTTCTTTTTCACTTCTTTAAAGACGCCATAATTAAAACTGATATGTGGTACAGTTTTATTTTTCTGACAAGTGGCGCACACGCGGACAAACTGTTTTATCTTTTTATTCATGTGGTGAAACACAAACTCATTCTTTATGCAAATGAGAGTTCTATTCACCCCTAAATGTCCTTTAGTATGATATTCGTGGATCACTTTTAAGCACACAACTTTCAGGCACAAACACTCTAGCGTAAGTTAATGAAGCTTCTACTATTAATTCTATCTCTTTTTTTTTTTTTTTATGTTATGAAAGAATTTCTGTTTTATTAACTAATGTCGTTTTCTCTTTCTTCATCATCAGATCACTAAGGTACTTATCTGATTGTTGATTTTGTCTAATTTCTTTGAAGTCTAAATCTTTTAAAATGCGTCGCTAATATTTTTGCATTTTTATCAAACATGGTTATTAAGTTTATTTTCGCAGTTTCCAATATGTCCTCAACCATTCTCTTACTATTTTCATTTTGTAGAGAGAGATCCATTGGAGCACTTTTATTCATTACCAAGTTTGTAATGCCTACGTCAGAGGCTGTATTAATCCCAGCTCACTGCTTATTGATTGTAGTAACTAGGTGGGCGGAGCCACAGCCTCCACTATTTGGAACTACATTTTTTACTACATCATCATCATCATCTTGCGCAATGTTATTAGCACTTAAATATTTTTAAAAAGCATTCAGATTCTCGGTGATTTGCTCCATCTTGATATTAAAAGTGTTCAAGAAACCCAGTTCCCTCAACTCCCTTGCATTATAGTAATGTACGTCATTAGCGTCGTTTATTTTATACACCAATGCGCGGAAGCATGTGCATATTCGTACTCTTTCCTTTTTAAAATTCTCAGGCAAATAGGAATATACAAATAAATGTTTATATTCATTTACAAGATTATTAATTATAGTCATATCACTAGAAAGTTCATTAGAAACTACAGAATAGGGAAATTGAGGAAGAGTGAGAATGAAAGCCTTATCCATACAAATCGTATTATTATATAAATTTATACATTCTTTTCTCTGAGTGTCTATTAGTATATCTAATTCAAAATTAATATTGAAACCAAATTTTTTCAAAATGGGCATTCCTAAAATACAAATGGGTAATCTAGTTGTTAGAAATTCCACATTATACATTCTTTTTAAACCTAAATCAATTGTAATATTTTCTCGGGAATATATGTCTATTACAGTAACGTTAGCAGCTTTGATTTGACCAATAATCCATATATTATCGTATGAATCTATAAGGATCAAATTCAATTCACTACCTGAATCGATAATAAAGACTTCGATATTTTATCAACAATAGTATAAAGTTTATAATTTCCTACCTTATTTACCACATTAATATTATTTATAACAGGAATTTCTCAAATCAGAGTTTCCGTAGATATGTTTTCGGAACCGTTAGCGGCAAACGTAGATATAGTATGGGTCACGTTGTAGCGGAGAGAGGTGATTCACTCACGCTTGCGTTTTAATTCAAGGCAACCCAATACAGGGTAATTGATGGAAAAAAGGGTGGGAGATTGAATTAGCCCGTAATGTGGTCGCCCCCTGCACAAGTGATCCCCTACTTCCTCACTTAATATTATTATGAGCAATGATTGGTGCTCCTATAATTATCTAGCCCAGATAGGAGCTTAAGCCTTAGCCTCCCCAGAGTCAAAATGTCACAGGGACCACATCAAAGCGCACGGCAGCAGCTATTTTTACTTGTTATTTTTAACATTACAACTCTTAGTGTTCAGAGTGACACTTGTATATATAACAAAGACAGATAGAAGGATGAAAGAGAGAATAAGTAGTTTTAAAAATGGTGGATTAAACTGAATCTAATAAATACAAGTTATAAAGTTTATTAAAGATGAATTAAGGTTTAACTAAACAATATATCATTAAAGATTAAATATATCATTAAAGATTAAATAACAACTAATATCCAAGAATTTCTAGTCGGTATTTTATTACAATATGAAACTTCTATTCTAGCATTCCAGCAATATTACTATAATTATATGAATAAATAATTACATATAATAGTACAATACAATGTACAATGGACATTTACGACCGAGATCAAGCTATCAGGTTGATTGCGGTTACTAAATGTCCCTACTGATGAAAGTAATCTTAAGACTAAATAGCTATTTACACTAATTATTAGATATAATAACAGTCATGACAAGAGAGAGCAGATTAAAATTATACAATTTGACTATCTAACCCACTAATCCCGGCTCGGTATGTTATATTTGACTAAGACAAGTAATAGTTAATATAAGAACATTTGGGTACTTAATTTTGTATTGTATCTTATGTTTTTGAGCAATCCTAAGTTATTCTAGTCTTTAAGAATTATGGAGCCCCAGCTCCGGAAGTAACAAGAAGTTAAGTTTTTGCTCCCCAGATTAGTTTAGTAGTGAGGAGTCACTGCTTATCCCAACACTAGTTGTCTGTTGAACAAAACAGTTAAGCATTTTTAATAACCTTTCTCGCAAATTAATTTAATTAAACAAATTGAAACATTAATGATTAATAGAGAACCTACCCCAAATGTGGGACGATTTCAACGACGTTTTATTAGACTAGTCTAGACTTTATATTATCAAGCAGGCAGAGAACAGAACAGAAAACATGGAAGTTCTGTCTGCAATAAGATTATTATAATATAAATATAATACCATCAAATTATGAAATTACAAAATGTGCCCATTATTTCTTTATTTGTAAAAACATACCTTATTAAATTGACAAATTGACAATAATGCTTTCTGCTCTCTAAAACAATCCTCGAACAAGTATGGGTTTAAATGTTCAGAAAAGATTACCCATATACCTGCCTAAACTGACTTTAAACTATGATTAATTAAACAGAGAAAGAAAAAGCTATGACTTCTGAAAAACATTAAATTCCATAAGTATGACATATATTTGGGTATGGGACATACGCAAATATATGAAATACAAAAGTAATAAAACACAAAAATAATATTAAACACATAGTGAATTGCACCTCTCACAATTACCGATTGTGCAACTAAATTAAAACAGAATTTACAATTACTAAAATTGCTACTAAAATTACCAAACCTAAATTACCAAAATTAATAAATGTTTTGAAATCATGATTTACAGATCTGCCATGGGTGAGCTCACCCTTACAACGTCGATGCTCTTATCAATAATTAAACACTTGGAGCTTCCCTTAAAGGAGGATAACTTCCTTGTACATTATCTTTAAAATTATTTAAAACTAAATTATTATTACTATAATTACCATTATAATTATTATTATAACTATTATAATTCCAATTATTATTATTATCTAACCTACTATTTGACCTATGGGAATTATTTAATGTAGCTAAATTTCCAGAATTAAAATACGATCGTTTTTATTTAAAATATTTACCTCCCCCCCCTAACTCATGTGGGCGGGGGGTTCTGGCGCTTTTCTCTGCTTCCTTTGGGGGTTAGACGCAGGTGATGGACCTTCTCTCGCTGTCGGGTATACCAAGGCATACATAGGGCAAAATTCCGAATGACATGTGTAGCTTCGATTCAGGAATCTGGCGTAGGGCTTGCACAATTCACCTAACAGTTCGGCACTTACAGCGTTACCTTGTCTGCGTTCTCTACGAGCATTTCTTCTATTTTAAGATGGTGATGGTTCTTCTTTATTAGTTTGTTTGGCAGCGGCTTCACTAAGCTGTCCCGCGACCTAGGTGAGTCTTAAGAAGTCCTTTCATCTCTCGAAAGAACTCTTTGTTTACTTTGGCTTCTTCTAAAGCTAAGTGGTTGTTGGTATTTCGACTCTCTCCATATGATCCCCTTTCTTCTCGGGTCGGTAAAGGTTCTCCTTGAAGATGATATACTTCACCCCAATATTCTCTCCCTCTTCATTCATGAGGGGTTTCGTATTCGTTCCTATAAAAGTATTTATATAAATTATCTGCTACTTTCGTAATTTTTTCAAGACTGCTATCGTCTTCTAACATTATTAAACTTTCTTGAATGGGAGATGGTAGTTCATTAATAAACAATTCGTGGACGAAAGGAGCACTGTTTTCCACCAGCAGATCGAATCCTATTCTTTCCATGATATTTCGAACCCTCTTTAAGTAAACTGAAGAGTTCTTTTTTTTGTTCCTCTTTTGAAAATCTCTCTGACCTGCCTTCTAAGATTAGGTGCATAAGCTTCTATAGCATTAATTAACTTGCTGGTAGTGGGGTACGTAGCCCTCGACTTCCCTCCCCATCTGAATTTGAATTTTCTTACCTAAGTGGAGATTTGGGGGAAGCGGGAGACGCTGCCGAGGTCTTCGCAGATGTTTTTGGGGTAGTACTTGACTTTCCCCTACCCCTCTCGGTCGAATTAGGGGGATCTTTTTTTTATGGCTGGGTATATTGACATAGTCTCTGCTGTTCTCCAGCAGGTTTATTTATTTATTTTTTTGCTGGTTATATTAGCTGAAAATGACCAGCTTTTTTGAACAACTAGTGACTTTTAAAATAACGGGATTCGTCATGCTAGTCGTTATATAATAAAGTTTATAAGAACTATTGTACCAATGCACTAAGACTATCTAGTTTTATATATATATATATATATTATATATAACCGTATATAATTATATATATATATATATATATAATATATATATATATATATATATATAATATATATATATATATATATATATATATATATATATATATATATATATATAAATCACTTCACTTAGTCCTTTTTTTTTTTTTTTTTTTTTTTTTTTTTTTTTTTTGACATTTTCACTTTAACTATTTCCAAATATCCCTTTTTTTTTTTTTTTTTTAATGTTAGTCACCCCCAGGTCAAAAGGGCTAATGGAGGCTTTAGTTACTTGGGGTTCATCAAATCTATATACAAAGACTGATCTCTTTAAGATTAATGGCCCTATTAAGAGAATCATTTTGCAATAGCAATTAATAACACTGTTTTGGAAAAACAAAACTAGGCACAGTTTCTTTCTTTATTAATGATTTCTAATATCTATTTTACAATTACGCAATTTATTTCAACTCAGTGTTATTCAAGAATAAATATTTAAACTTTAAAGATTAATTTAATATTTTAAATCTGATTCCGTTTACTTTATAATTTTTGGGCCAATGACAGTGCCAACATGCTCTTGTCTTGGCCTCTTGAATCTTACTGCCTGAGCCTCCGGCTTATTCAAGCTTTGAGCCCTTACCCACAATATTTGAGGCCTTCTAGGACCAATCACAATGGATTTTATATACAGCTTAAATATTCTGACTCATCTCCTAAGAGCTATGAGTTACATGAAGAACTTTTATACATTAAGAGAGCCAAGCATCATTCGATGCTATATATATATATATATATATATATATATATATATATATATATATATTATATATATATATATATATTATATTTTAATATATATATTTATATATATATATATAGTGTTGAGATTAAAAAAAACCGTTTCATTTTTTTAAAAAAAAAAACATTTTTTTTTAAAAAAAGACCAAAGGCCAAAATTTTTTTTGTCTTTCATAATTTTTTTTTTTAGGGAATTTTACCTATTTTCCACAATTTGCCATTGTTTTAGGTGTATTTAACATTAAATCATACAGTAAATACAATAGTTAAAAAGAGGTATACAATATATAAAGTAGAGTTTAGTAATTAAGTGCTCTAGGGGCATATAATTCATTTAATTATTACATTTCACATGATCTATTTTATTATATATCTATAAAAAAATGAAGTGTTGACATAAATATTTATACATATACAAAGATAGAATATGTGTATATTACGTATTAGTATATATAGTTTAGGAAGCTTGCGGTGATATTTAGTATTGTTATATTATAGTATAGTATTTTATATATATATTATATACGGAGTGAGAAAGTTATTCTTAATTCATCTCGGGGTATCACGCTCACAATCTCTTTGAAGGGTGTTTATTGAGAAAACGTTTGTGATTTTTTCCCAAAAAGTCGAAAAAAGGAAATTCGAAAACATTATCATCATTAAGCAGGATTATATGTAGGCGTTCATCGGTGTTAGAAAGAATCCACCTCCTATATGCTTCACGGACTGAGGACGGGACCGCCTCACTATGGTAAATCGTCAGTGTAAGGGTCATCCTTGACCAGGTGGCCCCACAACCTATCCCTCTGACAACCTCCGCCAGATCTCTCTTATTTATGCACCTTTATTGCTCAGCCTCTGCCAACTCACATTTCTCTCCTTCAGACATTCATTTACTGGACTCAATCCAATTTTTCTTCGATCTCCAGCCGGTCGGTTTCAACACACTCGCCAACTATGACATCTTGCTTAACCAACCGACTATAATTCATTCTTTCTACATGACCCAACCATTTTAAGCATAAAAGCATTTAGTTTCTGCTTACCGCTTTTCTTCACACCACACAACTCTCTAATAATGTTCATTCCTCATTTTAATCATTCTTCTTACACCTAGCCATGCCCCTAAGATTTGTTCCATGCTGACACACATTGAACTTTAGATCTCTACTTCTTATTCAGACCATAGTCTCACTACTATACAATAACACATGGTAACAAACATAACGTGATTAAGACCTAGCGCACTCAAAGAACATTGTCCTTTACATTCACCACGATTTAATTTGCACCAGCACCTTCCTGCCATTCACACTTTCCTACTAAACTCTCTGCATCATCCGTCTCCTTTTCATTCCAACATCTATACTAAATATTTAAACTCAGACCACTTGTTCCAGCTTGCTCACCATCTAACATAACTTCACAACTGAGGACTGTCCTCATCACCACCATAACTAACTTATCTTGCTTGTTCCAGGTTTGCACTGGGCAACTGCCCGGGGAGCTGCCCACCCACCCACCCGGGCTGGGCTTTTATACAAAAACGGGCAAAATAAATGCGGGTTTTATACAAAATTTATAATGTAGATTAATTAATATATAGAAACTGAGAAAAAGGAACTAGATTGTTATTAATATATTTCCACTGTAATTAAACAGTATTAATGTAAAGAAATGTTGGGTTTTTTTACCAAATTATATTACTATATCAATTTTATTAATAGTCACTTGAAATTTTCTAGACACAAAAAAATTTTAGGTATAAATTATTTAAATACTTTGAAAGAAAACTTAATTAGTACAATAAAATGTAAATGCAACATTGTGAAACTGAAAAAATGTAATTGCAAATTTTTTGAAAAGACAACTCATCGATCGAAGATAAAAATACAAATACGAACAGATTTGTAAAGCTACCAAATCAATTTAATATAAATTAATGACACATTAACTATATAAGCAAGTAGCAACACACATAACTGACATATGAGTTAAGACCTGTATATTATTCTAAATTTCTAATATTGTATATATTCAATAAAAGAATTATGGAATCATAATTTCATTGATTATAACACCTCTCACCTCAAAAGTTAAAATGATACATGTTCTACAAATCTACAATTCATTTAAATTTTAATAGCGATTTATCTTTCCTTCATGTCTAATAATCTAATTACTTAGCCTATAGTCTTAGGATGTAGCTTAGCTTAGTAGCCTAGGCTACCAGCCCCTGCCTAGCCTAAGTCTACTTTTTATTTATTTGTATTTTGAACCATTTTCACATTTTGTGAAGATTACTACATTTGTATAACTAATTAATTAATTTATATTTTCTTTAATTTGTAAAAATATAAAAAGCTCGTTTTTTCGCTCAAGGAAACCGGAAAGCTATCATGTTAAAGCTTTTCTGAAAGAAAAATATTTATAAAAATTAGGATTTTATTATTACTGCTTGGCCTAACTAATTTTGCCTGATTTGTTTCGGTTTATATTTTTAGGAGAAACCGAGAAACAGCTGGTTTCCTTCTTATTCACGCACGAACTGTCAAACACTCACAAAGACACAAACACCCATTATATATTATATATATATATATATATATATATATAATTATATATATATATATATATATTAGTATATATTATATAATAATATATATTATATATATATATATATATATAATATAGCCAGCTCCCGAAAGCATCATGGCATGTAACTAAAAAAATATAACAGCTACAGGAAAATAAATATTTTTGATTTTCTGCAAGAATTTTAACCTTCAACCTTATAAAAAAAAAATTATTTTTTACTCAATATTTTTAATTACTTACATATTAGTATAATCTTTGGTCTGGCAGCGTAAGCTCTAATCAACCTCACAGCGAAACGCTCTCTCAAACCTTCCATTTTTTATTTTCCCTCCGAGCTGTATAGTTGCCAAATATTTTGTTTTAAATTATGTCTCTGGAGCAAATGTTAATTTTTCTTTTTATTTCCCTTCTTTAGGGGGTTCGAAACGAACGGAGGACATGCGTATATAATTACCCGTCGTCCCCGTAGAGTGAGAGAGAGAGAGAGAGAGAAGAGAGAGAGAGAGAAGAGAAGAGAGAGAAGAGAGAGAGAAGAGAGAGAGGTTTGATTTCTAGAGTTGCCAACTGATATATATAGTATATATATATCTATATAAATATATATATAATATATATAATATATATAATATATATATAATATTATATATATTTATATATATATATATATATATATATATATAAGTATATATATAATATAGATTTTGCTGAACATATATATTATAAATTTAAATTTTTTTTATAAAATCTACTTTGTCCATTTTGCCCACCCATTTTGCCCAAAAAAACCTGGGTTTTTTAATAAAACCTAGGTGGGCTGGGCAATTTAAAAAAATCCTGGGTTTTTTGCAACCCTGTTCAAACCTGCCTTTACACACTCAGCCACCTCTCCTCTAAACAATCCTCTCAACTCTTCGATTCGCGCACACAAAACCAAAATCAATTCCGCATATAATAGGTAGGGCACCACTCCACTCATCTCTATCATTCTAACACCATTTCTGTCACGCCACCTTCAATTCTTTCATAACCCATCCACATCATAAATTGTGAATAACCCAAGGAGACATAACACAACCCGTCCTCACTCCGCTATTAATAGTAAACCAATCACTTTTGACACCATTTATTCTTACACACGCCTCACTATCGTCAATACTACTTTTGATCATTCATGAAGGCCTATTCACCAAACACTATTATCACTAACCCTGCCCATAGACGCTCCCTATTAACCCTATCGTACCCCTGTTGCAAATCCATAAAACCTAAATACATTTATTTCTTCCTCTCTCTCATTTTTCTATCATTTGCTTTCATGTAAAGATTTGATCCACACATCCTCTTTATTACTCCTACGCACACTTGACTTCACCAAATCAGTCTTCAGTCACTGCGCGCACTCCTTTCGACCAAACACCACCTGAGGGAATTGCGTTAGGCAGGCAAGGGTTCCCCCCCCCCCAAAAAAGGGTGGGTTTACTTCCATTTATTTTAATTTTTACTTTTCTTTATGTAATTTTTTTATTTATTTAATTTTTTTTTTTTTGCCCCCCTCCTTTTGAAAAGGCATTGTTCGTGAGTGGTGGTATCATGTAAAAAAAAAAAAAAAAAATATATCTTCCTACAACACTCAATAAACTAAATACGCTATAATTTTTACAGTTCCTTTATCTCCCTTACCCTTATGAAAGGGTACTATAAATGCTCTCCTCCAATCCCTCGACACTATAACCCTTCCATAAACGCTTTATTTAACCACACTTCAAGATCCAATCATCACCATCTTGCCTCCGTTCCTGATCATTTCACCAGTAATTTCCATCTATACCTGCAGATTTTACCATTCTTCAACTTCCTCACTCTAGCCATTACATCATATATATATATATAACCTCATCCCCAAAATACTATTCCTTCTTGTACTATCAAACCCACAACAGTCAATATCACCTCATCATTACTGCCAATTTTATAAGCAGATTTTCAAAGTGTTCTTTCCACACTCCACTCAGCCATTTCATCAGTTACAAACAACACGCATCCCTATTCATTTATTCTAAGCAGGTTCCCCTTAATCTAATTCTTATCTTAACCCTTCGCGCTCCTTCCAGAAGCAGCTTCCTAATTGCCTTGTAATGTTCCCTATTCATCCTCCTTCCAAACTGTTCACTTTTACCTCTTCTTTTCTCTACGTATGCATCTTTTAGCATTCCTTTTTTCCTCCCTATATAACTTCAAAGCATCTTTCTTTGAAACTTCATTCCATTTGCTTTTAGTCCATTCCAGCTTCTTTTTTACTTTTAACGCTGCTTGCATCACTTCTTCATCCACAATTCACTGTTTTATAATATAAATTCCTACTTTGGCACACCCACATACTTTTCTTTTGCACTGCTAACAATTCTTCCTTCATTTTGTTTCCAGATTTATTCAGTTTCAACTTGTTCACATTCAAACTGATTTACTTGCGAGCGTTCTTACATACTTTATCCTTAATTACCTTGTTCACTAAAGCTTCTCACACTTATTTTACCTCACTTACGTGCCCGTAGTACCTTCCCTCATCCAAGTCCCCACCAACTTAATTTACATAGACCAACATAATGATCCGATATTCCATTCCTAAAACCCCTCACTGATTTACATCCAATACTACTTCAAGCATCTTTCTCTTCACCTAACACAAAATCAATGCATACTTTTCACTTCGGATACCATCTCTACCTACACCACGTCTATATATACTTTATCGGATACTCTATTGTTTAAGAAAGGTATACTTACAACACATACCTCTCTCTTCACAGAAATCAATCACGCTTCCTACCATTCTGATTTTCTCCTGACACTAGCGCCGAAAACCACCTGAATCCATCCTTTTTTGATCATATATATATATAGTATATATATATATATATATATATAGTATAATATTATATATATAATATATATAATATAATATAATATATATATATTATATATTATATATTTATAGTATATATATATATATAACACTGTATATATAAATCTGGTATTAATAGCCAATATTTAGGCCTAGAAGGGGTATTGGTAACTACTGTATAATTTAAAACATCTTTAATATACATAAAAAGAGGTAATTTAAAAAAACAACAAAAAAAAACATTAAAAAAAAAAAAAAAAAAATAAAAAAAAACCCGTTTTTTACAAACCCTATATATTATATAGTTATATTATAATATATATATATATATTATATATATATATATATTATATATATATTATATTATATATATATCATATATATATATATTATATATATAATATATAGTTATATATTATATATATATATTATATATATATATATACTATATTATAAATATTATATATATATATTTTATATATATATATACGTATATTATATATATATATATATATATATATATATTATATATATGGCGGAGAGGACAGACAACAGAGGTCGTCTAATCAATTAAGATAAGACTATGGGTAATCCAATGGATACTTAACCCTCTGCAGTCATAATCATCCCCTGCTCACACAATATTATAATCATAGAAGGGAAATGTGAAATTCTTGGGAATTATTCAATATGAACAATAGAACTTATACTAAAAATTGAATCCTACTTTACCTATAAGTAGTCTTCACAAAATTGGTGGAACATTAGAATCTTGTGTAATATGCTAACACACCACTCTCTAAGGGAAGAATTCTGATTTCACTGTCCAGGTTCTTCAGTCCAAGAACTCTGACATGCTCAATCAAATGTATGGGTTTGTGAGGTGGTTCAATTCAATGGTGTTTAATGAAAAAGAAAATTACTTGAAGGGAAAGAAAATAGAAGTTTTTTTATTTTTTTTTTTTTTTTTTTTTTTTTTTTTTTTTTTTTTTTTTTTTCGCAGAGCTAAAATAATCACTCACGGGCAGAGCGCTAATCAAGGAGGAGGTGTACCCTCACTTAAGGTCCGAGCAGGACGAAGCCAAGCCCAAGATAGAATTTCTTACATATAGTTGCGAACCTGGGACCCTCGCTTTGTTGGGAGAGTGCTCTAACACCTGAGCTATCGGGCGCTTTTTTTTTTTTATATTTAAATTTTTTAAAAAAAATATAATATACATATATATGATACAATTTTACCAACGTTTCTTTGACCAGAATAATAATACACATAGACACAACTATATATATGCAAAATATAAATATCAATCTACTATTATTAATACTATACTATCATTATCACTACTATCACTAACAGTATTATTAACGATAACATTAATACTAACACCAATTATTAACACTCACTATTTTTATTAACACTAGAATGTTGTGCTATTAATTTTTATTTTATTATTACTATTATTACTATGTATTATTAGTTTATTATTATTATTAAATTTTTATTATTATTATTCTATTATTATTATTAAATTATGTATTATTATTATTATAAGTTATTATTTTATACTATTATTGGACACAAATTTTAACCTATCACTTTAATCATTAACAACTAGTTTTGTACCATTATATTATTATTACCATTAGTAGATTAAAGAATGAATCCCAATCTCTAGCAACCACCATGTATCGAGCAGTCCTCTTGTTGAGCCTGAAAATGAAGATTCAGAGAGGCGTCATAACCACACAGTTTACAACTTAAATCAGATTCCATTTGATCAAATTAAAACAGTCGATGAAGTCAAATATAAATTTCCAAATTTTCAAAAGTTCATTATATCAAATTTTTATAGCTTCACCGAAGATATCATAAAGTTATTTTAATTCTAAAAGTTGAAATATAATTTTCATTTAATGAAATATTCTTTTAAAACAAATTTAGTTTTCCAAAAACATCAAAAATTTCAATATTCTTCTATCAAATTTTCTCCGATGTTATTCCATCCAAAACTCAGTAGCTTGTCAGATAGATAAGTATCAAATAGATAATTTAAGATGATACAAAGAATTAGGAAAGGATTGGAATTATGAACAGATCAAACCTGGATATAATATAAGGTAAGTAAGTACTTACTATGAATACAATACAAAGATGAAAAAGGGATCAATGGTTATAGTTCGAGCAGGGGTTTTTGGTAAAATAACCAATTCCTTATAATACAATAATAAATAGATTTACAATAAATAGATTTAAATTAACTTAATAATTTCAATGTTGTTATTTCAGGTACTGAAGTTCATTGGTTGGATAATATCAAGGGAAACGACTTGCTAAGGCAAACTGTACAACAATGAAGACAATGTATAACAAATACTATGCAAAGGTATGATATTACAAATTTGATCATCCAAGGTAAGAATTATAGAGTTATAAATTAACATAGTCAAATGTGTGACTTAACTTAATCTTAATATTGTTCATTTTATCTATAGTGTTTGTAATTTCAGAAAACTATCAACAAAGGCCACTGAAACGGGAGTATTGAACTCCTACCACTAAAACGTTTTCTGAAAGTTCCAAGACTAAAACTCAAGACTGAAAACCCAGAACTGAAAGCCTGTAAACAAGTAAATAATATTTTCTATTAATTACCTATTTATTCATAGTTATTTTAACTTTAATTTAATATATAGTATAATATTTTTAATCATTGCATGTTTTATTGATATATAGTTTTATACACCTACCCTGTAGACAAATTGCAACTAGCAGGGCTTTTCTTATTTCTGCACAATGAGTTGAATCTTATTAATAAACTGTAATTAAAGTTACAGCTGTTTACTTGTAAGATCAACTATGTTCGCATTAATGTTTATAGCTACAATTATTTATAATTAATTTAGAAAAGTTTTTCAATCACTAACCTTTAAGATTTCATTACTGTGTTTCATCCGGGACTTTTATATATCATATAATCATATATAAATGGAAATACTGATATTATCTGTGTTATAATCATTCATCAAAACAAATATTTATTAATACTGTTAAAAAGAGAAAATACATGATTAAAATAAATTGCCTTTTAGCTCATCAAGAATATAAATAAAGGTATAAGAATAAATATAAACTAAAACTAGCTTTGTATCAGTCACTTATTTATACACAAATGAATTCTCCTTAAGAAGAATTCAACATTTCGTAAAGTTACAGCTTTTCTTACTATATTTCTAAAATTAAATCACTTATAACTAAAGCAACTACAATCACCCTTACATCCTCCTCCACTAAATCTAAACCCCCACCTTCTATTTCTTCGTACCTACGAAAGAGCGGTGTAGAGTCAGATAATTTCAGAAGAGAAGGAAACAAGGGTCTCTCGAACCAACCATAATGTCAGTATTAACCTCCATGGGAGCATAAAATTTTTAATTTTTTATATTAACAATAATTTTTTACATAAAGTAGTATTTTATTATTCATAATCCATATTACAATTTACAATAATTTCAATAACAATAACAATTTCAATAAGCGGAAAATCCAACTTTGTTGTTAATCTGATCCAATATTTTTCCTGGGAAGATTTTGTCATTTCTGTTCCACAAAGATTCTTTCTATAATAAGAGTTTAATATCTCTTTCCCACAAAGTATGTTCTTATTTGGTCATACATTCGTATCTTTAGCTAGATTCTCAAACATATTATATGTCTTGAATCAGGGTACTACACAAAACACTTTAACTCAAGAATTGGACTTTTGAGCTATTTCAACAATTTGTCATAGTTATTGTTTTTCTGCTAGATCCAACTCAAGAAATGGGACAAATACAGAGGTGGTTACCTTATTAGCGTTCACCAAATCCTTTTTTCATCCAAGCTTGGGGAAATAAGCGACCACATCATCAATTGAGAGATGTCAAGTGTCATCGATGTTTTAAATCTACCTATATAAGTAAAGATATGTCTGCCTGTATACAAAAATCTGCCCAGACTCAGATATTATAGTATTCTTCAAGGAACTATTATAGTATTCTCCTCATTGCGAAACAGTGACACTTCCGAAGATTCCATTGCTTGGACTGATGTCATTATTACAATTTGCAGTTTATTACAAGAAACACAATTTAAATGTTATTTACTCACACTTTTTTTACACACTTTAATTTCTATGATGACGTATTTATGTACAAAGAATATTTTTATCAACAATTTTAAATTTGTATGACGTAGGTATGAACAGATGTTTTTAATTATACAGATAGACAGAGTTGTGTGGGGAAAATTGAGCAACTAGAGTACATCAACTGAAACTTACCAATGAACATAGATTAGTTCCTTTAATAATATAATAAATCCTAACCTACGCCTTATATGCGCCTAAAATAAAGTTTATCTTTAAATACTCCTTCACTAATCAAAATAATTTCAGAAATTCACCAAGCATATGTTTCATCAGTAAATAAGGCAATATTAATTATATTTCTTTAATGATAGACTGTGGTCAGAGAAGACCAAAAAATTATCACGTTGGTCAAAGAAAAATGACCTAAAATATTTAGATTTGTCAAATAAGAGTGACCACCGAATTTTAGTGCTGTTACTTCTTAATATGTTTTTTTTGACAATTTTGAAAATAATAAAGTAAGAGACTACGAATTTTAGTTATTTCTGAATTTTTTCAGTAAAAGGACTAATGTATATATACATATGTGACGTATTTGTAACATATACAAGATTTACAAAGATTATAGAGTTTTAAGGAATACACACTGTGGTTAACATGAGATAATTATAATGTAATAATTAATAATGTAATTATAATGTAAGAAAACGATTGGAATTATGAACAGATCAAACCTGGATATAATATAAGGTAAGTAAGTACTTACTATAAATACAATACAAAGATGAAAAAGGGATCAAAGGTTATGGTTCGAGCAAGGGTTTTTGGCAAAATAACCAATTCCTTATAATACAATAATAAATAGATTTAAATTAACTTAACAATTTCAATGTTGTTATTTCAGGTACTGAAGTTCATTGGTTGGATAATTTCAAGGGAAACAACTTGCAAAGGCAAACTGTTCAACAATGAAGACAATGTATAACAAACACTATGCAAATGTATGATATTACTAATTTGATCATCCAAGGTAAGAATTATAGAGTTATTAATTAACGTAGTCAAATGTGTGACTTAACTTAATCTTAATAATGTTCACTATCTTTAGTGTTTGTAATTTCAGAAAACTATCAACGAAGGCCACTGAAACGGGAGTATTGAACTCCTACCACTAAAACGTTTTCTGAAAGTCTTATGACTGAAAGTTCCAAGACTAAAACTCAAGACTGAAAACCCAGAACTGAAAGCCTGTAAACAAGTAAATAATATTTTCTATTAATTACCTATTTATTCATAATTATTTTAACTTTAATTTAATATATAATATAATATTTTTAATCATTGCATGTTTTATTAATATAAAGTTCTATACACCTACCCTGTAGACAAATTGCAACTAGCAGGGCTTTTCTTATTTCTGCACAATGAGTTGAATCTTATTGATGAACTATAATTAAAGTTACAGCTGTTTACTTGTAAGATCAACTATGTTCGCATTAATGTTTATAGCTACAATTATTTATAATTAATTTAGAAAAGTTTTTCAATCACTAACCTTTAAGATTTCATAACTGCGTTTCATCCGGGACTTTTATATATCAGGTTAGCACTCAGGCTGCCACGGACGTTGGCAAAGTTAATTGAGAACCCCAGCCTGCGCCCACCCCTACATCTCTGTCCAGTCATTCAAGCAGACACCCATGCAAACAAACACACACAATCGACCATACACAGCCCACCCAAAAGTCCACTGGATTGGGTTTTAACTAAAATAACTGTGCCAACACAATAAACACCGATCACATTAAAAAAAAATTATAAACAAAGTAAAAAAAATAAGCAAATAAATGCTATAGACTCATTAAAACCTTAAAAATAAAAATTATTATAATTTATGTTTATAAAAATGGAAACAGAGACTAACTAAATCAGAAAGCTTGGCGGTAAATATGTAAAGTTTATAAAACCTTAAAAGTTAAAAAACCCAACCACACGCACACACACACTCGCACAGCTTCACAAACTTATGAACACAAAGGAAACTTGAAAAATACATAACAGTAATCCACATTAAAACTTTAAAAAAAAAAAAAAAACTAAAACTAAAAGCTGTATGCGACAGTAACTATGTATGCTAATGTATAAATTAAATATGTAAACCTTAAAAAGTTAAAAAGAAGACACTAAAAACTTGTCTTAAGATTCCCGGTCATGCGAAAGATTAGGTTATTTATATGTTTCCATTAGTGCTGATGCAGTCCTCACAGATGAAAATGATCATAATCTCTTTCCTTGAGAGAAATAGTAATAAGGACCTGAAGAAGTTTTTTAGCTTTTATAAATTTAAAAGTAAGAATAGGACAATAGGTCCAATTAAAATTGATGAAATTTAGTTAAGTTCAGATAAGGAGTTGGTCAACATTTTCAATGCTTATTTTGCTTCAGTGTTTACTGAGGAAAGATTAGATAATAGTTTAGAGACTAATAGTTCTTGTATGCATGTAACAAATAGACTTACAGAATTTGAATTTGATGTAAAAGATAATAAACGTTTACTAGACCATATTGATCCAAGTAAAGCTGTAGGCCCTGATGGTATACATGGTAGAATTTTGAAAGTACCAGCATTGCAAAGGCACTGTATTTGATTTTTAAGCGATCTATAACATTTGGTGCAGGTACCAGATACTGGAAAACAGCATATGTTGATTATTTATAAGAGAGGTAAGTAAGGAAGATTTGGGAAATAATTTATAGCCCAGTTAGCCTAACATCTCTGGTGGTAAAGTTCTGGGAAAAGTTACTGAAAGGTCATATAGAGAAATATTAGAAGATAACAAGGTAATTGTAGTGACTCCCAGCACGGTTTTCAGAAAGGGTAGGTTATGTCAGACAAACCTTTAGATTTATGGAATTACATTACTGACGGCATTGACCGAGGAGATCCAGTTGTATATTTAGACTTTAGCAAAGCTTTGATAAGGTTCCCCACATAAGGCTGATTAAGAAGTTATTGCAATGTGGATATAGGTGGAGTGGTACAATGGTTGGATTAAAGATGGTTGCAAAATAGAAAACAGCTGTGTACAACTAAATGGCAATAAATCATAGGGAAATAGTGAAGAGTGGATATCCCACAGGTTCAGTGCTGGGGCCACTATTGGTCCTCATATATATAAATGATTTTAGACCAGGGACTTAAATGCAAGGTTTTCTAAGTTTTGCAGATGTGATACATAAAGTGGCATACCTCAGTTAGGAATACTGAAGGATGCATAAAGATTCAAAAGATCTTAGATTAAACTTCTTGGGTGGGCAGAAAGTGCAAATGAATTTTAATAAGTAAAAAGTGTAAGGTTCTTCACCTAGGTTACTCAAAATTAAAAGTATTTAACTACAATATGAATGGGGATTGGCTTGAGTTTGTGGACAAAGAAAAAGTAGGTGTGATTATAAGCGTAATTTGAAAGTAGCTAATCAGTGTTTTTGAAGTTAGGAATAAAGCTAATAAGATGCTGGGATAATAAATCGCAATGTTAGTTTACAAGAGCAAGGAAGTAATAAGTAAACTGTTAATAAATAGCTATGTTAGGCCAGAATAGAGTATTGTGCACAAGTTTGGGCCCCTTATTTAAAGAAGACTAGATATGCTAGAGAGAGTGCAACGTAGAGCAACAAGGATGATTTCTGGGTTGAGGGTAAGAGCTATGAGGAGAGGCTGAAGGAGTTAGGAATGTTTTCTGTAGAAAGGCGATTTCTCAGAGAGGACATGATACAAGTCTACAAAATATTGACATCTATTGATAATACAGACACCAATAAATTTTTCATAGAGCATACCTGGACAGGTGACCAGGGGGCATAATAAGAAAATTAGAAGAAAGCATGCCATCTTTGATATAAGAAAGCATGCATTCAGTAATAGGATGTTAAATTTTGGAATAGTCTTCCACAGGAGGTTGTTGAGTGTGTGACTCGATTGCAACATTAAGGAAAGCGGTTGGATAGGTATATGGATTGGGTTGGGTATCATATAATATAATTTTAGACAAAGCCAAATGGCGTGTTTTATTGCAGTAGTTATTTGTTAGTCTGCATGCATGACCATAACTTAGTTATTAATGCATGTGGATGGTTTGGGTATATATATATCATAAGTTTTAACTATGCCAAATTGGCTACGCATGTGGATGGTTTGGGTATCATATATATATAGTATATATATATATATAATATATATATATATATAATATATATGATATATATATATATAATATATATATATATATATATATAATATCATAGTTTGACTTAAGCCAAATTGGAGGATTTGTAGTTACAGTAATTTGACAAGCCCTAGGGTGCAGTTTAGGTTGTGCATGTGCAGTTAGTGTTAGTTGGGATTGACTGGACAGTCTCGACAGGCCTTGTGGCTTCTTACTATCTCTATATTTTAATGTCTTAAGAAATTAGGGGTAAGGGCCATCAGTGGTTTTGGCAGCAGTGATCTTATACCCATTACTCAGTATGTAAAAATTGCTCTTCGTTTCCCATTGGGATTTATTACCCAACCTTCAGCTTTCTTCATTGTACCAAATAGGTATATGTTAGACCACCCAATAATAATTGGGACATGTGCATTAAGTGAAAATCATCTGTTGCCAGATATGACTAGAAAACAACTTGTTTACATACATAAAGATGAAATTCACGTAGCATCAGAGGGTATTAACATTTCCCACAATCCTTCACTAAAAACACATTTTGTTAATATCCATAATATAGCGGTTTCTGAGACCAATATCAATGACATTGAGATTTTAAATGATCAAAGAAATAATTGCTCTCCAGAATAACAAATTATTACCAGAGAAATAAAAACTTTGACTGGAATGGTGTTCCCAAACCATAAAAATGCATCAGACTCAAATTGTTTGTGAGAAGGATGTCTTATATTACAACACAAAAACTGGAAAATAATTATACTTAACCTCCCTAGATTTATTAATGCATATTGCCCTTGGTTTACATGTCAATTATGCTCATATTGGAAGAAACAAAATGCTTCATCTAATTTATAAACAATTCTGGCATCCACGGGTCAATCAAGTAATATCGGACATTGTTTGGTGTTGCCCTCTTTGTCAAACACAGAAAACATTTTCTTCACACATAACACCACCTATGTTAAAAATCTTGGAAAATTACCCATTTGATCTCTGCTCCATGGATTTACTCCAGTTTCCCACCACTTTTAATGGGAATAAATATTGCAAGGTTGCTATTGATCACTATTCTAAATGGGTTGCTGTCGTTCCTATCAAAGATAAATCCAGTGCTACAGTTTCTAATAAATTAGAACATGACGTACTTCCATTTCTTCCCAAAGTTCTTAACTGAATTCTTACAGACAATGGCACAGAATTTACTTCTCATATTTTTCAAGATGTTTTACAAAAACACAATATTAAACATGTTTGTATTATCCTGTTGCATCCCTCTAGTAATTGGATTTGCGAATAATTTAATCGGAGTCTCATCCAAATATTAAAATGCTTGGTTTCGGAACAGCTGGCATCCTGGGATGAAGAGCTCTCATCCTCCATTTTGATTTATAATAACACAATTCATAGGTCTATAGACATGTCACCTTCAGATTTCTTACTACAGAAACCTCACACCCCCGTCCATACTTTTCCTCAATATTGGAAGGAGGGAAGTCTCAATTTTAAACCTTTTAAAAAAGGACAAAAAGTCGCTAGAAAAGTTATCCATACTGAACCTAGCGCTTCCATGAAATTAAAAAGTAGATGGGAAGGACCCTTTGTTATTGTGGAAGTTAACCCTAATTTAGTAACTTATGTAATCCAACGGTTAAATAATCCCTCTAGTAGGCTACAGAAGGTCCATTTCTCTCATTTGAGAGGTTGGATTGAAACTCGCAAATATTTACGAAGGTATCTCGCTCGGAATAAAGAAATCAGTGAGATATTCTTTTCTGAGGAGGATGGTGACATCGATGATGGTGCTGATGTTCCTGATGACAATTCTGAAAGTAGTATTGTTGCTGATGAAGAACCATTGGATTTTTCCTTCGAAGAGGGTTTATTTGATGATTCTATCAAACACATTGAGGAAGATGATGCAGACTTTGAGGGTTTGTTGAATTTTAATCATATTTCAATAGATGAATACCTAAATCTTCCAGACCTCACAGATAAGATTCTTTCGTTACAAAGAGCTAACAACAAAAAACAAATTGAACAAATAGAGTCATCATGTCCACCTGTAGATGTAGCTCCTTGTCTGTCGCCTGTCGTTCTTAATTCTAGACAACCAAAGGTAAGATTCAAGTTACCTCCATTAGAATTTCCCATTTCTCCAGTAAGAAGTTCTCATTCTGAGGAGTTCACCAACATACCATCTCCTTCAGTAGATTTCCCAACACCATCTTTAGACTTATGATTTATATGGTCAGGACTACCCTTCTCATTTTTCTTATCCTTCGCATTATCCTACATTAGAATCCACCATTGATCCTTCTTTAGAGATATCTCATTTGACTTTAGGTAGTACAGGTCACCTAAACTTACACACTGTTAATAGGAAAAACAATAGGTTGGGACACTTATTCTTTAAAGACAGACCACAACCTATTGATTCCTTGTCACCCGAGCGAAGAATGGTTCACCTGAAAACATTGCTGAACCTATTTCTTCAACCATAATTCCCATGGACTCTACCTCTTGGAATTGGGATAGTTCTTCCAGTTCTCAACTTACCGAGTTCTATGGATTCGCTTCGCCTAGAATCAACGGTCTTCCTGCACCTCTTTCTTCGTCATCACCAAACCTTTATGTGGATCCTTCATACAATGTTGACACACATATAGTTCTGATACCTCAATGACGGTTCAAATTGATAACACAGATTCTCATTCAACATCTAACGACGAAAGAGAATTACATTAACAAATTGAAAAAGTTCTATCACACAGACCTTTTACATGTAGTAGAAGGCAAGTTGCGGAATTGCCTAATGTTATGTCCGCCCCATTAGAATATTCAAAATTAAATTTTCCTGAATTGTAAAATTACCTTCTTTTTCTAAATATTTTAACAAAAGATCTTTATAAATATAATTTAATAAAATTACTAGCTAACCAAGTTCATGGCCAACAGAAACAGGGTAAGCAGAAAATTTTTAAATGCTTCATCCATTCTTATACTTAATGAAATTAAAAAAAAAACAAAAACAGAGATACAAATGCTATTACCCAAAGTTTTATACTAAAATGGGATACAAATTTAAAAAAATTATAAATTCTTCGAATCTTATCCTATTCTATCATTTCATTTTTCATTTCCGAATTTCTCCTCAGACTTGCTCTTTTACGTAAAGAAAAATCAGACTATTCTAGTCTTGTATTTGAGAAATAAACTATTCTTGCTCTGATATACCTTTGTTTCCCAAAGTATAAAGCATTGCTGAAGTAAGACAGTTTTACTCTCATATGAGTATTATCTGCTTCCAGCTCTAAGCTCATGTGACCATATTTTATGGTATATACATATGAAATTTTACGGTATATATCTTTGAAGAAAATATATTGTATGTCTATTCCTGCATTATTTGCACCTTATATATACATACATATATTTTCATCTGAAACATTGACTCTTTGTCATAGCTAATGACGATGTTGCAAGGGAGTAGGAGGATGTTAGTTTCATATTACAGGAGATGTTGTTAGAGGGCAATGCAGCAATCATCTGAAGATCTCTGAACAGTAGAAGACATCGGTGGTAATGTACTAAACTTTATGAAATATTTAAAATTTTCATTCCTATACTATTTGTGCTATGTTTACATTAATCTCATCGCCATTATCTTATGTTATACATCATAGATAAAGGGGATGTATTTTATATAGTCAATACTGCTCTCTCAATATACTCTTAATCAGAACAAAACAAATCCCCTATAAGTCACAGTATACTGGTATGGGGATAGCAATATTTATAACAGTCTTATTTATAACCAAATCTATTAATAAAAATGGTCTAATATAAAAGTTTAACATGGACCATGATATTTCTTAATTTTAAGTTAATAATAATTATGTATTAAAAAAATTATCTATAAACTGGTAATGTTATACATAAATTACTATTTATAATTCTAATTATAACATTATTATTTAAATATTTATTATTTCAACGAAAAATAATGTTAATAAATCCATTTATTAACAAAAACTAATAACTAAAATTTTATTGTCTCTATAGGAAACAACATTCGCTGCCTTCTTACTGATATACACTTCCTGTCCTATCCTATTATCTTATGTCTAATTTACTAATCGTGGGCTTGTCCGAGGTGTCGGTTTTTCGGAATAACAAATCCTACCTAAAGAAAAAATATAACAAATGTTAAATCTGATTTCTGTTAAGCCGTCATATTTCTGCCTGTCAACCAAAAATAGAAAATCTGATGTCAAAAGTTATTGACCTCATCATAATATGGTTTCTTACAACCATGGGGTGGGAAAAGAAATCCCTAACTAACCATGACCAAATTAGTACTCACATCATGGAGTCTGTAGAAGGTGGTGGTACCGAGTTGACGACTATTGTAGATATCATGACAAAAATAACTGAAGGGGCTAAGAAAATAAATCCAAAGGTTGATATTTATCTTATAATACCCCCCATGCAAGACCTATATACTTTTAATAAAAGACGTATCACACAGGACTGGGGAAAACAATATGAAAAGTATTGTGATGCTGATCCCAATATTTCACCAGAAAAAATGAGGGAACACTCACTATACATGTATGACAAATTTAAAGCTCTAAAGAGTCCCGTACACAACTGGCCTAATAAAAAATTAATTGATGGCAATTCAATATTAGATTTTTATCATGGGGTTACCATTGCAAATGAGAAGAAAACTCCTCATAGTCAATATTATAATAAAGTGACTATGACCATAGGTTCACCTTTGATATATGATGGATTACATCCGACTCGCCAGTTTTTATTAACACTTATGGATAAATACCACTCCACATTTGGTCTTACAAAAATATTGCCCAGGTGTACCCCTTATACACGTACTCCGATAACCAATAGGACTACCAATACCAAAAAGTCAAAACCTTTGCTACTATCACCACCGACGAATACCAATGATGAAATATACTATGAGTATTCCCAACCTTCCACCTCTTATTCACAACCTAGCAATTACCAATTGCCTCAATACCCTGTAACTCAGGCTACATATTACGGTCAGACTGACTATATAACTCAAAATACTCAAAGAATGCCAACTAGACAAACCCACTATGATCCTTATGCTCCAGTTGCCCCACAATCTTCATATACATATCCTACTATAGATTACTCTGTAAACCAGACTTTGCAGTACTCTGGTCCCCAGTCATATGATCCAAATCCTCCGAAAACTTACTATTCATATGCTATCCCTGACTATCAAAAATCCTCAGTTTCTCAGTATTCCCCTTTTCTTAATCCTGCTTCTTCTGAAAATGCATATGCTGATTCTGTTCTTGAACCTTACAAATTAAATAACTTAAGGTCGAGCATACGATGGACTTGAAATAATTTGCGTTGGGGGGAATGCTCGGTGGAACAACAGAGACTGTTTCACCTACAATGGGAAAAAATGATAAAAGAGGAAATTGTGGCATATAATCATATGACTTCTTGGTCACCTTTTCTGAAACCGCCTAAATAAACTAATAATTCCTAAATCTATAAAACTGTTTGTAAATAAAATCTAGTCTTTGTAGTATTTAAGGAAGTTACCACCTGTCTCCAAATATCCTAAATCATCCTCTATATCTACCTCGGAGTACTAAGTTTAGGCTCTGTCATTTGTTGATGCCTTCGAAAGTAAGGTGGGGTTTTAGGCTCAGTGGGGAAGAGTGTAAGGGTGATTGTGGAGACACGGTTATATTTATATGGTTATATTATTAATTAGATTTAAGTCCTAAAAATTGTGGTTATCAGAATGGAAAACTTGTTCTAAAATTAGAATAAGAGAGTACATTCATATAATAAGGTTAAACTGCATATATAAAGTATTTTTTTCATGTTCATTATTATACCTTTACATTTCTTATGGATGTCTAAATCAGTTTTTTCCATTTCAGTAATTGACATGATTAGTATTTTATACATGATTATTTAAATATATTTTATGATAAATCAAAATCAATAAGCAAAGTTTATCACATCTCTGATCTCTGATGACTCAAATTGAAGTCTCTAGGAATATTTGGAATATTTAAAAATCACCTATAAGATTGGGATAAAAAATATTACAGGTCAGTGGATTAAACTATATTTAAATAAACATAACATTAAAATTAAACAAAAACAAGTAATGATAATGATACTAATCACATTCCTCTTTGATTACAGTACTTCCCAAAAGTTGATATTCGTCAAAACCTTGATTCATTTAAGCAAGACCTCTCGCAGACGTGCTTATCGCTAGGATAAGGTCTCTTATTTTAACATTTAAATAATTTAATTTAATTAACAGTTTAATATTTAAATAACTTAAAATACCTTAAATATTCTTAAAGTATAAATCTAATTTTACCTATATTTTTATAGGGATTTCTTGACCTTGTGATGATTATTATCCATAATTCATAATCTTAGTCCAAATATTGTTTGATGTCAGTCTTTATATCTTGGGGTATCTTTATACCTTGAAGAAGCTATAAAAGTCTTATCAAAGCTAAGTTAAAATACTTAATTTTTATTAAACCAGCTCGTGACTATTAAATCAATTAAATCACCAATCTGTGTGTTTACCACCATATGTTTATAGAATTATGATAATATAAAAGTAAGATTATCTATTTCCTTCATGGTTGTTTTCTCGATATATACTCTGTATATACCCATAACAACCTCACATATAGATATTCATCTGAAAGTAATTTAAGTACTGTAGAATCATACACCAAACAGCACTGGTGTCTGGTATAAAAAAATCTTAATAATATTCTAAAGCTATCCCCTTAGTTTACTAAAACTTGAATAAATGTAAATAATCATAACACTATTCTACTTTTGTTGTATAAATGTAAAAAATTAATTAAATGCGTACAGAGGGGGTTGTAAGGCTGGCTTTCTTTTCGACTTTTGTCATATTCTTCTACTGCTTTTCTTTTCCGATGCTTGTCACGCACCTTACTCCCAGTCTTGGGAAGAAAAAGGGAAGATGAAGAAAGATATAATATATATATATAAATATATATATATATATATATATAATAATTATTATATTATTATAATATATATATATATATATATATAATATATATATTATATATTATATAATATATATATATATATTATATATATATATATATATCGTTATACCTTACATGAAGGCCATAATTTCTCAATTATGAGATTCACTAGTTTATTTATTTAATTTTGGAAAGACTATTATTATTGATTTCCCTATAATTTATTTTAGAATATTGTTAAATTGAGTTCAATTTTTATATTTGATGAGAAATAACTTGATTGGTGTTGCTCTATAAATTTATTAGCTTGTAAGTGATAGGAATATAATTAATTTTAGACATCAAATTAAGGATTGATATTATTATTTTCGTTAATTGCTATATTTAAGATACTGCCAAAGAATATAAAAAGGGAGAGTTATTATTACAAGGGCTTTTGCGTTTCGTACTATCGATCTTTAAACTTGTGATTGGGATTTTCTTTTAATATTATTATTCGAGTAAAACTCCTGCTTTTATCTTGATATGTTTGCTTATCCTGGCCACAGTGACCTAGAATTCATTAGAAAATATTCTCATTGGAACTTGAGTCTAGTATTCAGCATAGTTTTAAAGGATTTATTATAGTTCAAAACCCCTAGACAGCAGAAACTATTTATTGATACTGAACCCGCGTGTCCTCATCAAGAAATATCTCGACACGTTTTGGGTGGCCTTGTCCAAGAAGGAATATAACTTAACATTATTTCTTCATCACACTTGCTGGATCAGATACTCACATCTCTTTTTATCTTCACGCGTTTCTCCACTGTGTCAACATTAACAATGGCACTAACCAATCCTGGCTACCAGATGGCTTTAAAGAATTAGGGCTAAAAGGCAAAGAGTCTCTTGAATTTTTCATCAAAGAAAGAGAGAAGGCCTACAAAGAAGAGAGGTTGCTGAGGCAGAAAGAGCCACTATTGAAGCTGAAAGAGCTGAAAGAAATGCAGAAAGAGCCACTATTGAAGCTGAAAGAATGCTCAACTTAAAAGAGAGAGAAAGCTCAACACAAGAAAGAGGAAGCATGAAAGGAATGCTCAAACTCAAGAAAGAAGAAGCGATCGGTTGCGGAATCGATAGGAAAACAACATACAACAACCCGCGTCCGCACCGAAGATTGAATAACACGAATACGACTGTCTAATCAGTCTCAATCGTCCGTTCATTTAGACACCTGTTGCCCAAAGTATTTAGCTGTTCATCTTAGAGAGGCAGGAATCTCTAGATTAAACGACATCGCTTCTCGCGAGGATAGATTTCTTCAAGCAAGGGGTAAGAACCTTTGTTCCAAAAGGTAAGACTTTAACCTTTCTATGGCATATGGTAGTAACGAGGATAAAATAAACCATAATACTCAACGCCAATACACCAAAGTTTGTGGAATATGCCACAAAGGCGGCCACGATTCCAGCGTTTGTTATTCTGCTCAAAATTGGAAACAACAGATTTTCCACGTAATCGGTTACTTTTCTGATATAAGTGTACGCTATAAACAGACAGCGAGAAGGAGATGCACGCCCCAAAGAAAGAAGTACACAATGCTGCCGTACAATTGATAATCCTATTAACAAAGGGGATTCTGCAGCGGCATGTGAAATTGTTGGAGACGAGAGTGTGTTGACGCTGTGAAAAATGCCCAAAAGCATGGCAGGTTGCACGTTATTGAGCGGCCAGCGTAGAGCCAACCTCCAAAAGCGCGTAAAAAGTTACAGCTTAGGCAAAGGAATATAAGCGCTTGGTTGTTTAGAATGTTAAAATTATAACAAATATTTGAGAAAATTTCGGATTTACTGTAAAAATGAATAATTGTTTGTAAAAATAGTAAGAAATTCAGATTTGCTTAAGCATGAAAGTGTAAATAAATTAAATATTGATTATAAATAGGCTAAGTATTTATGGGTGTGTTTTGTAAAATAATAAAAAAATAATAAAGAAAATATATATATGCTAGGAAAATTATATAATGTGGCTGTCAAAGAGTATATATCATTTATATATATATGATAATTTATGCTATAAATAGGTTGTCTTATGTTGTGTAAATTGTAAACGTTTGTGTGTGTATACGTGTGTAATTATGAATATAGATATTTAGGTTTAATGAAAAAAGAAAAATAGAAAATTTATGTAAATAGAGATTAGAAAAGTATTTTAAAAATAAAGAAAATAGGTAAAACATGTAAATATAAAAGAATGACCTTGTTATTTCTCTTTAAAACAGTTTGGAAAAGCAGAAATTACGAAAGAAATACGACTTGAAAATAAGAATGCAAAAAAGTGGAAACACTACTATGACGTCATGAATAACAACCAATATGGCGGACGTGGAACGGAAAGCAGTTCACTTGACATTCTGAACTCAATTCGATAAGATTAGCTCTGCGTGATCTGATATATTTTGTGTTAGCTTTGTTTATGTCTGTGACCATTTATTTGATTGGAATCATTCACTTGCCATTCTGAACCGAAGCCATTCGGAAGTGTTTCCTCTGAATCTGTGATATTTTGATATTTAGCTTTCAAGTTAGGAAAGTTTTAACGATTGTACTTGTAAATATTTTAATTATTGGATAGCTTTTGATTAGGTTTTGATATTCTTATATATATTAATCCCGACATATTTGGAGTGTACATAAGAAAGGTAATATTTTGCAAATTATATATTGGTAAATTATTTATTTAGATATTAGCACTGGCCATTTTCTTATTTATGGAAATTTAATATTGGCTATTTTGGTCAATGATTCGGATGTTAGCACTGGCCATTTTCTCAATTAGGAAAATTTAATAGCGGCCATTTTGTTGGCTGTTTATTGGAATTTAGCTGTGGCCATCTTCGCGTTTATGAACATCAACATTGGCTATATTTTTCGTTGCTAAACTTAGCTTTGGCAATTATTTCATCTATTAAGCTACATCTGTGATCGATTTAATTATTTATTGGAATTTAACGTGCATAAATTATGAGAATATTATTTCGGAATAATATATGTTGCAATATAAGTTAGCATATAACTCTGTATATTGTTCAAATTACTCAGGTTTTGTGATCATTTTGAATTTTGGTTACGAAAGTTAGGATATAGTAAGTTACTAATTTGGAGTTTTTATTTGATATTTTTGGAAAATAAAGTTGTATAACAAGACTTGAATTAGATAAAGAAGCCTTTACGATAATAATAGTAAACAATAAAAGAATTTGAATTATCTTAGTTCAAAAAGTGTTGTATTTTAAAGAACATATTTTAATTGTTGTGTTTCGTTGAAAATTAAAGAAAAGAAAAAAAACTATTTATTTTACTGAGTTGATCCTTGATCATTGAAATATATTATTTTATAGGTCATTAGGTATTTTGATGGACTTTAAGTAAAAAATATATATATTAAACTAGTTGTTGACATTTTGAAACTTGCCGGTTGACGCCATTTTGGTTTCACCGGTTGACGCCATTTTTGAAGTCACTGACCGACGCCATTTTAAAAATAACTGACCATTGACTGGGACAGTTAATAATAGCGACATATTACAACGAATTTGAAGACAGTTATAATTGTTTGAGACATTGGATATTAAGTGACAGTTAATGAAATAAATCAGGCTTGTAATTATATAAATATAAACTTAATTGAAACTTTGATTTAGTTGTCTGACATTTTGAGACTTTATAATTTATACTTTGAAAGTAGTTAAAGTGACTTTATATTTTGGAACTTTTGTTGTTTAGGACTTTGACAATTTAAGCTGACTTTGAACTCGATTGATTTAAACTAAATTTGGACTTAGATATTTTGACTTAATTTGGGACTTCGATATTTTGAATCAACTTACAATTTGAGTAGTTTAGATTTATTTTGATATTTTTGAATCAAATTTATACTTGATTGGTTAGATTAACTCAGACTTTTGATACTTTAGAATCGACTTACAATTGGATAGGTGGAATTAATTTGGACTTTCGACATTTTTGAAATTCAATTCATGTGTTGGTGAAACTAGTTGGTTTTCAATTTAAATAAATTAAACTGACTTTGAGATTGGATAGTACACATTGACTTGGACTTAATTGATACCAGCTGATTTACATTGAGAATACTTTGATTTTGGGAACCAACCTTTTTCCTAACCTGGACTTTTATTTTTGAGTTTGAGCATTTAAGTGCTTTGAAAGTTGAAACATTTTTAAGTTGAATTGAAACGCATACTTTTAATAGCCAGAGTATCTTGACTTATTTTGAAAACGGAACTCAGATTTATACTTGAATACTTTGAGTTTATTTTAATAATATTTGAATTTGTGGATAACTTTGAGCAGAGCTGTTGAGATTAGACTTTGAAAATCTTGATTATAATTGTTCAGCTTTGAGGTGTGATATTGTACCAACAGTTTATATTTGGAATCTGGTATGATTAATTCGGTTTGTGCTAAGATAGAACTTTGAAATTTATTGAGTTTTTCAAGTAACATTTTGAAAACACACTGTTGAACTGCAATTGAACTAACTTAAGTAGTTGATACTTCGTAACTGAATAGAAAGATTTTTATGAAACCATTTCGAGTTTTAATTTATTGAGCTTGGTTTTGATTATATACGAGTGGTTTGGTTATAACTTTGGGATTTATTGAAGTTCTCGAGGTTCAACCTTGGGATAAAAATCTCTGAAAATACTAACTACAGAATCTACTTTACTAGAACTAGGTGCTAAAGGATAAGGATTTAATACACACCATTGTTTTAATTAATAATTTGATAATAAGTTATAAGAAATTTGACACAACGCAATGACGCTTTGCTCAGGTTCAGTTTATTTGACCACTATACGATCGATAATTTTAGATATTTTGGTGGTGTAGGTATTCATATATATCTGCACTACCACATTAATTTTTTGGTGCCATAACCATAACGTACTGGGTTCCGGTTGTGCCTTTTTAGCATTTATATCCCAGCTTTTCACCCGTAATATACTCTTTGGTGGGAGGGTGTGTTAGGGCCTTCAATTGTAATTTGTAAGCCTATTAAGGATAGTATAACAGATGGAGATGGAAGACCAGAAAGTTTTGACGGAAAATCGAAATAGACAAGACGAAATAAATTGTGAATTTTGTCATAAAAGAGGACATGAGGTAAAAAATTGTTATAGGAAAAATGGTTGTTGTTTTTCTTGTGGTGAGAAAAGCCACCAAATCAGAGAATGTAAACGGAGAAACAAAGAAAGAGAAGACCAATCACGGAGTGCAAGAAGAATGGAATGTGGATTTTGTAGAAAGATAGGACATATGGAATCACATTGTTTCAGAAAGTGGAAATGTTGTTTCTGGTGCGGAAAACAAGATCACAAGATAGCATTTTGTACAGTAAAAGTAAGAGAGGACAAGCGAGAAAAGATTATTAATGTGAAGCAGGAGGAAATTATTAGTGTAAAGGAACAGAGAACTGAAATATTTTGTTTATATTGTGGAGAAAGCCATCTTATGAAAGAGTGTAAAGATTTTCAGAATGGTGTATTACAATTGATTTTTAGAATACAAGAGCTTGAGGCTCGGGAAACGGGTCGGATCCTTGAGAGCGACTGCAGCGTTCTCGGGGAACATATGAAAGAAATAAGTTGCTTGGATGAAGAAGTTCATGATGTTGCAGAAGCAACACAGCCAATATCAGAAAAAATAAAAGTGAACAAAGAAACTGACACCATTCAAATAAAGGAAACTGAAAGAGTTGAAAATAGCAAGGATTTAGATAAAAGAGTTACAACAGAAAAGAACAAAAAAGGAGCTTGGGTAAACCCAGCAGAAACATGTAGGAAAAGAGGAAAGAAAAAGAAAAGAAAGTTACATCATAGATAGGTTGATTAAGAAATAAGTATGTTTTAAGAGAGAAGAATGAGAAATAGGAAACATTTTTGTGTATATTATTAAATATTTTACATTTTTAGGAATATGTACATTGCTGTGGCAGTTGGAAAACAGTTGCTGTGGCGATGAAAAATACGATATTTTGTCAATATTTTGGGAAATATATTGCCTTGGCAGTCAGTAATGATCACTCTGGCAATGGAAATAATAATTCATATGGATCGCCCTGGCGATTAAAGTTATTGTCTTGAAGACTAAAAGTATTTTGTTTTGCCTTTGACCCATTGTGGTTGGAGAAATTATTTTTGACTTGCATTTTATATTCTTTGTTTCATTTCAGTTCCATATGTTTGAAGATGTATTTGTTCATGACAGAGGAGATAGACGAGTATCAGCTTTGGCCGAAAATTCATAAAAAACAACTAGAAGAGTGCAGAAAATTTTGTTTAACCAGGAAAAGAGTATATTGATGTCATGGATGCAAATTATGAAGATTACTTTGAAGGAACTAGCCTAGAAGAGCCTTAGTATGGTCTTTTGTATGGGAGGTATTGTAGGGCCCATGGTAGAGCCACCTCCAAAAGGGTAAAAAGTTACAGCTTAGCAAAGGAATATTAAGGTTGGTTGTTTAGAATTGTTAAAATTATAAAAATATTGAGAAAATTCGGATTTACTGTAAAAATGAATAATTGTTGTAAATAGTAAGAAATTCAGATTTGCTTAAGCATGAAAGTGTAAATAAATTAAATATTGTATTATAAATAGGCTAAGTATGTTATGTGTGTGTTTTTGTAAATAATAAAAAAATAATAAGAAAATATATATATGTAGGAAAACTTATATATGTTGGCTGTCAAAAGTATATATATATATATATATATATATATATGAACTATTTATGCATAAATAGGTTGTCTGTATGTATGTGTAAATGTGAACGTTTGTGTGTGTATACGTGTGTAATTATGAATATAGATATTTAGGTTTAATGAAAAAAGAAAAATAGAAAATTTATGTAAAAAGATTTTAAAAGATGATTTTAAAAATAAAGAAAATAGGTAAACAATGTAATTACGAAGGAAATAATCTTGTTATTTTTCTTTAAAACAGTGAAAATCGGAAATTACGAAAGAAATACGACTTGAAAATAAGAATGCAAAAAAGTGGAAACACTACTATGACGTCATGAATAACAACCAATATGGCGGACGTGGAACGGAAAGCAGTTCACTTGACTTTCGGAACCCATTCTGTTAGGATTAGCTCTGCGTGCTCTGCGTGATTTATTATTTTTATGTTAGCTTTGTTTATATTTCGTAATAGTTTATTTTGTATAAAGATAAATCGACTTACTGTTCTGAACCGAAGCCATTCGGAAGTGTTTCCTCTGAATCTGTGATATTTTGATATTTAGCTTTCAAGTTAGGAAAGTTTTAACGATTGTACTTGTAAATATTTTAATTATTGGATAGCTTTTGATTAGGTTTTGATATTCTTATATATATTAATCCCGACATATTTGGAGTGTACATAAGAAAGGTAATATTTTGCAAATTATATATTGGTAACTTATTTATTTAGATATTAGCACTGGCCATTTTCTTGTTTATGGAAATTTAATATTGACTATTTTGGTCAATTATTCGGATGTTAGCACTGGCCATTTTCTCAATTAGGAAAATTTAATAGCGGCCATTTTGTTGGCTGTTTATTGGAATTTAGCTGTGGCCATCTTCGCGTTTATGAACATCAACATTGGCTATATTTTTCGTTGCTAAACTTAGCTTTGGCAATTATTTCATCTATTAGGCTACATCTGAGATCGATTTAATTGTTTATTGGAATTTAACGTGCATAAATTATGAGAATATTATTTCGGAATAATATATGTTGCAATATAAGTTAGCATATAACTCTGTATATTGTTCAAATTAATCAAGTTTTGTGATCATTTTGAATTTTGGTTACGAAAATTAGGATATAGTAAGTTAATAATTTGAAGTTTTTATTTGATATTTTTGGAAAATAACGTTGTATAACGAGACTGAAATTAAATAAAGAAACCTTTGAGATAATCATAATAAACAATAAAAAGAATTTGAATTATCTTAGTTCAAAAAGTGTTGTATTTTAAAGAAAGTATTTTAATTGTTGTGTTTCGTTGAAAATTAAAGAAAAGAAAAAAAACTATTTATTTTACTGAGTTAATCCTTGATGATCATTTAAATATATTATTTTATAGGTCCTTGGGTATTTTGATGGACTTTAAGTAAAAATATATATATTTAACTAGTTGTTGACATTTTGAAACTTGCCGGTTGACGCCATTTTGGTTTCACCGGTCGACGCCATTTTGAAGTCACTGACCGACGCCATTTTGAAAATAACTGACCATTGACTGGGACAGTTAATAATAGCGATATATTACAACAAATTTGAAGACAGTTATAATTGATTGAGACATTGGATATTAAGTGACAGTTAATGAAATAAATCAGGCTTGTAATTATATAAATATAAACTTAATTGAAACTTTGATTTAGTTGTCTGACATTTTGAGACTTTATAATTTATACTTTGAAAGTAGTTAAAGTGACTTTATATTTTGGAACTTTTGTTGTTTAGGACTTTGACAATTTAAGCTGACTTTGAACTCGATTGATTTAAACTAAATTTGGACTTAGATATTTTGACTTAATTTGGGACTTCGATATTTTGAATCAACTTACAATTTGAGTAGTTTAGATTTATTTTGATATTTTTGAATCAAATTTATACTTGATTGGTTAGATTAACTCAGACTTTTGATACTTTAGAATCGACTTACAATTGGATAGGTGGAATTAATTTGGACTTTCGACATTTTTGAAATTCAATTCATGTGTTGGTGAAACTAGTTGGTTTTCAATTTAAATAAATTAAACTGACTTTGAGATTGGATAGTACACATTGACTTGGACTTAATTGATACCAGCTGATTTACATTGAGAATACTTTGATTTTGGGAACCAACCTTTTTCCTAACCTGGACTTTTATTTTGAGTTTGAGCATTTAAGTGCTTTGATAGTTGAAATATTTTTAAGTTGAATTGAAACGCATACTTTTAATAGCCAGAGTATCTTGACTTATTTTGAAAACGGAACTCAGATTTATACTTGAATACTTTGAGTTTATTTTAATAATATTTGAATTTGTGGATAACTTTGAGCAGAGCTGTTGAGATTAGACTTTGAAAATCTTGATTATAATTGTTCAGCTTTGAGGTGTGATATTGTACCAACAGTTTATATTTGGAATCTGGTATGATTAATTCGGTTTGTGCTAAGATAGAACTTTGAAATTTATTGAGTTTTTCAAGTAACATTTTGAAAACACACTGTTGAACTGCAATTGAACTAACTTAAGTAGTTGATACTTCGTAACTGAATAGAAAGATTTTATGAGATTCGAGTTTTAATTTATTGAGCTTGGTTTTGATTATATACGAGTAGTTTGATTATAACTTTAGGATTTATTGAAGTTCTCGTGAGGTTCAACCTTGGGATAAACATTTCTGAAAATACTAACTACAGAATCTACTTTACTAGAACTAGATACTAAAGGATAAGGATTTAGTACACATCATTGTTTTAATTAATAATTTGATAGTAGGTTTAAGAAATTAGACACAACGCATTGATCAGTTTAGTTTATTTGACCACTATACGATCGTTCAGTTTAGATATCTTGGTGGTGTAGGTATTCATATATATCTGCACTACCACAACGTCAATGGAAAATCCATCCCCGTTATATCTATGTCATGTCAGGATGATTCAAATGTCAGACATCCCCTCATGCCCGTGACGAATGGTTCTATAAATGGCATTTATGTATCAGTACTTCGTGATACAGGGTGTAGTGGCGTGATTGCAAAAAAGAAGTTTGTGAAAAACCATCAATTCACAGGCAAGATTAGAAAAATGCTTCTAATTGATAATACTTAAGACAGCCCTGAGCAAGAATTTGGATTCGACCACTCCGTTTCTTAACGGGGTACGTCAAAGCTTTATGTCTGCACGACGCGTTGTATGATTTGACTTTGGGAAATATCCCAGGCGCGCTAGGTCCGGAGATAATAGGGTTCGGGAAAATGCATAAATAATACCGACAAGACACATTCCATTGTCAAAGAGTTAACTTGTGAAGCAGGAAAAATTGCTACTGAGAATAAAAATGCATATAAATTGATACCGACGTGGACACATCCATTGTCGAAGTTGTTTATGAAAACTGAAACTGCTACAAAAGACAGCAAGTCAGTAGAAAATTTGAATATGAGATTCTTTCTTTCAAACAATCAGAAGAAAGTTTTCTCAAACTCAGATAGTCTTGAAGCGGGTGTCGGAGAAGCTATACAGCCTGAGGTGGCGGCAGAGGTGCCTGAAAGCGTCAATAGAAGAGTTGATGCGGCATATCATCCATTTAGAATAAGGTTAGACAAAGACCAGAGTTTAGATGTCAGGAAGGATAAGTTGATCGAACTTCAAGAGGCTGATCCCACTTTGGGAAAAATCCGTGGTATGTTCGGAACAGGCGACGAGAGGTTCGAAAAGAAAAATGGGATACTATACAAGGTAGTAAAAAGGAATGGTGTGGTTGACAAAAAGTTGATAGTACCACACGGACTAAGGGCAACTCTTTTAGAACTGGCCCACGAATCTCCGTTAGCGAATACACTTAGACATAAAGAAAACATCCGACAGGCTTCAAATGTGTTTTTACTGGCCAAGGTTACATGATGACGTATGTCATCTGTGTAGGTCATGTGATCCGTGTCAGAAGACTTCCCCGAGATGTCGGAAGGCTGGAGCTCATCTTACCCAGGTACCCATCATCGACGAGCCTTTCAAAAGGGTCGCGGTGGATATTGTAGGTCCCATTAATCCACCATCGCAGGAAGGATTTAAATATATTCTGACATTGGTAGATTATAGCACACGCTACCCCGAAGCTGTTCCTATGAAGAATATTACAACTCAGACGGTGGCGAGTGCTCTGGTTGACATTTATAGTCGTCTAGGTATACCACAAGAGATGTTTTCAGATCTTGGACCTCAGTTTGTGTCTCAACTAATGAACGAGGTATCGAAGTTACTTAAGATCAGATAAATTTTCACGTTGCCCTACCACCCTATGGCAAACGGCCTTGTGGAAAAGTTTAACGCCGCATTAAAATCCATGCTTAGGAAACTGTGTCAAGAGCAACCAAAAAAATGGGCAAGCTTTATTAATCCCTTACTTTTTGCTTACAGGGAAGTTCCCTAGGCTAGTACCGGTTTTGCGCCATTCGAGTTGTTATACGGTCAAACCGTGCGTGGACCAATGCAGATTTTAAGAGATCTTTGGACCAAGGGTGAGACCAATGAGGTAGAGAACACCTACCACTACATATTCAGACTTCGCGAGAAGCTAGAGGAAACCCTTAGGATGGCCAAAAACAACTTAGAAAAGGCCCAAACAAAGTATAAGCATTTTTATGACAAAAAGGTTCGTCCAAGAAGTTTCGAGACTAATGACGAAGTGTTGATTCTCCTTCCTACGAATCATAATAAATTATTGATGACGTGGAAAGGACCTTATAAGATCATCGAGGCTCTGGGCGGTTGTTGTTATAAGATCAAGTATGGGGACAAATTTAAAATTTATCATGTCAACTTGCTTAAACGTTATCATAGACAGGACATGGAGACGACTGAAATCTAGAAGACAACGCCATAACAGCCCTCGCTATTCTCGAGGAAGAAGAAGAAAACGAGATACCACTCGATGTTCCTGGTGGTAAAATACAGTCTTCTAAAGAAGAGGGCGTTGATGACATTCCTATTGGCATTGATTTAAAAGTTCATCAAAAAGGAGAGTTGAAAGCTGTAATAAAAAAATTCGGATCGCTTTTCACAAACGCGCCGGGACGGTGTAACCATCACTATCACGAAATAAACCTTACATGTGAAGATCCAATCCGGTCAAAGCCTTATTCAATCCCTCACGCCATCAGGTCTCAAGTAGAAGAAGAGATTCGCGATATGCTAAAAATGGGGATAATTCAAGAGTCGGATTCACCTTATGCATCGCCGATCGTTGTCGTAAAGAAAAAAGATGGGTCAAATCGCATATGTGCAGATTTTTGGAAATTAAATGCCATAACCGTGTTCGACCCAGAGGTCATGACAAACATTGAAGATATTTTTTCACGATTTGCAGGTGATCTTTATTTTTCGAAGTTGGACTTATCGAAGGGATATTGGCAGATCCCAGTTCGTGAAAAGGATGTTTTTAAGACGCCGTTCGTAATCCAAAGCGGAAATTATGAATTCTTCAGAATGCCGTTCGGTTTAGTTAATGCCGGCGCCACATTGACTAGGACATTAAGAAAAGTTCTAAAGGGGATGCATCATACAGAGTGTTATATCGATGATCTTATCGTACATACGAAGGATTGGGAAACCCATATGGCAGAATTGCATGAATTATTCAGTCGACTCTCCGAAGCTGGGTTTACCGTCAGACCCTCGAAATGTTTGTTGGGGACCTCCAATCTGGAATTCCTGGGTCACAAGTTAAGCCCTGGATGTAAAGGTTTATATGATGAAAATGTGAGTAGGATTAAAGAAGCCCCAATCCCTGTGAAAGAAGAAGGGACGTAAGGAATCGATTCTGGTCTGACGGGTATTAATTGTCTTTCGTGCCGAATTGATGCTGCAATAGCATTGCCCTCTTACGATTTATGAAAAAGGGACATCTAAATACGTCAAATGGTGTAAAGTCCAGCAGTGCATTTGATACATTGAAGAGGGTGCTTATATCTGCACCAATATTACGCTTGCCCGATACCAAGAAGCGTTTCATATTACAAACTGACGCATCTGATTACGCAATAGATTCATGCCTCCTACAACAACATGAAGATGGTATATTTCCAGTCGCGTATGGAGGAAGACGATTATCGGATACGGAAAAGAATTGGAGCGTGTTAGAGAAAGAAGGTTTGGCGATAATTTACGGCATTAAGAAATTCGAAAGTTACCTGTATGGAAAAGAATTTACGCTACAGACGGATCATCGACCCCTAACTTTCATGAAGAATGCTAAATTTACCAACCCAAGGATCATGCGATGGGCCATACTTTTACAAAGGTATAAGTTTGTGTTACAATCCATCAGTGGGAAAGATAACGTCATGGCTGATTTTTTGTCCAGGCAGAGCTGACCTTGACCTTTTTCTTTTCAAGACGAAAGATGACACGTCACTTTGTCTTCTTAGGAGGGGCGTGTGTCAAGTTATACCTTACCTGAAGGCCATAATTTCTCAATTATGAGATTCACTAGTTTATTTATTTAATTTTGGAAAGACTATTATTATTGATTTCGCTATTATTTATTTTTAGAATATTTCACAATTCACTCAATTTTATTATTTTATAAAAGAAGATATATCTTGACATATTGTGAAATATAAATTTATTAGCTTGTAAGATGATAGGAATATAATTAATTTTAGACATCAAATTAAGGATTGATATTATTATTTTCGTTAATTGCTATATTTAAGATACTGCCAAAGAGTATTTAAAGGCAGATATTTTGTTATAATGGCTTTTTTGCTTTTCGTACTATCGATCTTTAACTTGTGATTGGGACATCTTTTAATATTGCTTATGAGTAAAACTCCTGCTTTATCTTGATTGTTTGCTATCCTGCACAGTGACCTGATTATTAGAAAATATTCTCATTGGAACTTGAGTCTAGTATTCAGCATAGTTTTAAAGGATTTATTATAGTTCAAAACCCCTAGACAGCAGAAACTATTTATAGATACTGAACCTGCGTGTCCTCATCAAGAAATATCTCGACAATATATATATATATATATATTATAAATAACATTATATATATATATATATATATATATATTATATTATATTATATATTATTATAATAATACAGAATTATATATATATTATAAATAAATATATATATATAATATATATATTATTATTAAACTATACTTAAATTCTTATAAATTAAATTAAAATATAAGAAAGAATATGTGTACTTTCCATATTCTCTCTAAAATTACAGTACTCCAGTATTCACTTAAATCTGTGGTCTACTTATACAACAACAGCATCAGTAATTATTAGAAAGGCCCTTAAGTTTCGGTCAAGTCTCCGGAAGCCTTGCTCCTGGATCAAATCTATATTTTCGGTCAAGTCTTTATCCCTGACTTTTTTTCATTCCTGTTGGGAATGTATTAATCATCCCAGTTTAAAATTTATCTTAGGTCTTTTCACTGTGAAATCCTACCGATTTCGCCTATTTAAAAAAAAAACTTATAAGATAAGTAAATAAACACCTGACCTTTATTAAACTAACCCTTGCCTCTTGAATCAGATAAAATCTATATTTTATCAAAGATCTGTGGCTTACCATCATATCCATAAAATTCTAGAATAATCATAAAAGTAAGATTATCTATTTCCTTTGTGGTTGTTTTTTCAATATATACTCTGTAAATACTAGGGATGTACCGGAACCTCGATTTTTTGGAAGTTCCGGTTCCGGCCGGAACTAACCGGAACTTTCTATTTTTTCAAATGTCTTTCTTAATAAAATTCAGTAATTGATTTGTCATTTACACAGTTATGATTAGCATAAAAAATAATATGAAATTGATATTACAGTCTGTCCCTCGTCTAGAACGCGGCGGGTTAGCGTTCCTGACCCCCCGCGTTGTAGGCGATATCGCGTATAACTTTAAACCCCCTGAAAAATCATTAATTTTAAAAGTTTTACCTTTGTATTAGGTGAATAAAATAGCAGCAGTATTTTATTTATCCTTAATATAATTGAATAAATTTGCAGATACAATGTTATTTACAGAACAGTATATAAACATATTTTATTGACTAGTTAATTAGTAGGATATTTATTACATTACAGTACAGTACTCTTCTACATATCTTAAAATGAAAAAATGTTTTTTTAGTTTTTTTAAATGAAAAAAAATACAATGTACAAACCTTTAAAAAATTGGAGATAAAATTGTTTTTATTATATTTAATTGGAATTAGGCCTGAACGATGTATATAAAAATTTTAAAAAGTTATATTTAATTGACCACAAAAATAGTTTCTTTCAATTTGTAAATGAAGTTGAAGCGTGTAAGAGATGAAGGCAGTCCAGAATCTGTTAGGTTGATGGTGCTTTGTTGAGGAAAACATCGTTATCCGGAATTGACGCCATTTTGGCCTTTTAGCTCACCAAATTGATATCTTTTTTTTCTCTTTCATTTTCTCAATCTTACATATGTATGTATTATTTTATTTTATTTTTTTGCAATTTTTAATATTTATTTTATATTTTTAATATGTT
>JABUQX010035631.1:10000-12500 GCA_015478945.1 Trachelipus rathkii | reverse complement strand
CCGTTTTTGTTTATTGTAAAGATTAAGGGGTGATTAAGTTTGTGTTCTTAAAGCTATTGTGAGGTAGATTTTATTTTATATGCATTGGTATATCCAAAACGTCCCCGTCTGCAGTATGCATTTAGTAAAAGAGTATTGCGATTTGAATTGTTTGCTAAGATGTTTACTGGGCAGGTAGCTTGTAATTTATAGGTAATTTTATTTTTCTGAAGTTCCGCCAATTAATATTTTTAGTGATAAATATAAAACATTGTAAGTTTAATATTTATTTTTTTTAACATATGGTTAACGGTTGTATTCACAATTTTTGTTTGCAACAAAAGATTTATTTAATCACTAGTAGGCAACTCTTTTGCATTAGAGAAACAGTTATAGTAAATAGTCAGCTGTTCCTTTATTTCTTGTTCACATTGACAAATCGATGTTTTTTGTAAATTTCAAATTTGATTAATTTTCAAGTAAAGATTTAAGATTACCTATCAAATCAATCAGTCTGCATATTTTTGTTAATATATTTTATTTATTTATACACATTTTTGAACATAAATATTTATATATTTTATATACCTATTTATGGGCGAGGATCTGTATAAATTTAATGTTAGAGTATTTTGTTATTGTTTAACAGTTGTTTGCATATATATACATTGATGCACATATAAATGTACATATTGCATGTACATATATATGGTCGTTGATCTATATTGCAAGAGATATATTCAAAGCATAAAATATAATTGATATTTTGGTACTGAAGTTCTATCCATTCGGTGCGCATGTACGTAGATAACTGCGGACATCTAACTGCATGTTCATGGATGCATAAAACTTAGTTTGTATAAGAGCAGTACATATTCATTTTTTTTTATTAAAGTATTTTTAAATTTATTCCAGTAGTTTTCTTGAGTGTTTCCAAAAGGTAGTTTACTTTCTTATTTATTCAAATATTCAGATAGCTATTATTTTAGGTCTCAAAGATATTGATTTCATGATCAAAACGTTGATCATAAAATAGGTAAATTCATTGATAACGAATATTATTGACTGGACGGTTTTCATATAAAGCAACGAACCCGGTCAAACCGTTGTTTCACTTGAAGGATCTTCAGGGAGATACGTTGGTGAGTTTTGAGTATAAAATTGCATTGTAGTATTGCACAGGCCGGTAACTCATTCAACAGGAGGTCTAGATACTGATACGATATAGGTTTGAGAATCTTGGAAAGTGTTAGTTGGTTGTATTGTCACGGGGCCTGGCCAAGGAATTGTTTATCTATCTGCTAGAAGAGTAAGTTTATGACATATATTTAATATCTTTTCAACCAATCCATTACATTTAAATTGGGCGTTCCTGTCTCGGGATTTTATTTTATAACCCCCCAGTCATTATTTCGTTATCACTGAATTGCTTGTTGTGAATTCATTTTGCCATTTTGCTGAATATTTGAGCACAGGGTTATTCATTTGTAATTGTTTTGCTAAAACCTGTGCTAGAGTTAATGTTTAAGTATTTTCACCAATTTCGACATTTGGGATATATGTTGATATTGAGTTTTTAACTGTCAATATAGTCTATTGTACTATTTATTTTATTGAAGTTGCATGTATATGATTTTGTGCGTATTGGTGAAATAGTATTTTGCTATTGCAACAATACCCATTGTTTGGAAACAATTAAACACTGGAATAATTTTAATAATTTATATTTTATGCTTTTATAAAATATATATATATTAAAATTATATAGTATAGTGTGTATATTATATATATATTATATTATAATAATATATATATATATATATATATATATATATATATATATATATATATATATATATATATATATATATATATATATATATATATATATATATATATATATATATATATATATATATATATATATATATATATAATATATACATATATATATATATATATATATATATATATAGTTATATATTAATATATCAGGGTTCACACTTTGAAATTTTGAATTTGAATTCCCTGACCTTTCCCTGACTTTCCCTGACCAACTCTGCAAATTTTCCCTCCAGTGTGTTTGCTATTTTTGGCGTATAAAATATCTAATTAATCATTATTGCAGCCTATTTACTCATTTCATACATTAAATTATTGAAAATCTACTGTTGTGACTCTTTCATCAATCATGATTGAATGAAAGAAATTATAGACTTGGAAAGCGAACTGCCTATACCTTCCCTATAACCGCATTCAACCACGCTTTTTTTATTTTTTCAAAAGGAAAAAGGTTAATGAGAGTGAAAATTTTTTATTTTAAACCAAAAGAATAAGCCACAATAAGTCCGTAACTTTTATTTTGGGGTAAATTAATAGCCTAGGTGCATAACGTCCACTGTGCATCACAAAAGTTCTAAATGGGGAGATTTTGGTTAACTTTTTCTTCTCAGCATCTGAAATTTGCATTTATATAGCGTCATCTTCTGTCAAAGCTTTCATTGTTTAACATCTTTCTCTG